>PVHY01027462.1:0-16209 GCA_004024945.1 Uropsilus gracilis
CTTCCCTTTCTCCCCCCTCCCTCTTCCCCCTCTCCTCCCACCCTCCTCCCCTTCATCTTCTCCTCCCTCCTTCCCTCTCTCCCCTTTCCCCCCTCTCCATTCTTTTCTACCGAGGATCTACTTTACTTTAGGCACAGTTCTACACTCCAGGGCAAAACAGGCAAACATCACTACCCTCTAGAAGCTGATGCTCCAGAGAGAAGACAGGCAAATAAACGACAAAAAAGTATACACCCATGTCAGGAGGTGAACCTGAGCAGGGCCAGGGTGAGTTTGGGGGAAGTGGGTAGTTTTCAGCACTGGTTAGAGCTGAGGAAGTCAAGGAGGAAGCCCTGGGGATATCTGGGGGTAGGAGGCAGCCAGTGCAAAGGCCCTGAGGCTGAGTCACACAAAGACAATGTGCCTGGTGGGTGAGAGTGAGGGGGGTTTCTCTGAAGCACCAAAGGAGCCAGGTAGGAAGTGCAGTAAGGAGGGTCAGAAGGCAACTTCTTCCCATCTACACAGCCACACACCACGCAGGTGGCCACCACCATCCTGTGCCCGGATGGCTGCAGGAAATAATGGTTTGCCCACTTCCTCTCTTGTCCACGATCCCCATTCTACACACACACACACACACACACACACACACACACACACACACACATGCACGCACAAGTTCTTTCACCAGGGGCAGCCAGAGGGAATCTATTAAATGGACAATGTCCCTTTTCTGCTCTAAACCTTCTGTGGCTCAGAGTGAAAGATAAAAGCCCGGCAAGATTTGTGCCCCTGTCACTGCTCTGATTTCATCTCTTCATTCTCTCCATTACTAACTCCTTTTCAAACACACCATTCCTCAGATACACAGGACTAGTCCTGCCTCAGGGACTTTGTACTTGCCAGTCTCTCTGGCTGGAACACTCTTCCTGCACGCATCCTCAAGGCTTGCTGTTCCTTGATCATGGTTTCTCCACTTTTAAAAAGAAATTTATTTTGTAATTATCATACAATAATGGTCATGTTTGTATGGTTGTATTGTACCCCTTATTCCCCACCAACCTCCACCTTTCCCCTTCCCCCCTCTGGTCACTCCAACTCCTCTCACTGCAAGCTGTTGTTCCGTATTTGACCCACCGGTCTTCTCTTTTTCTGGAACTCTGTCCATTTTTCCTGGGTGTGGATTTGCGCTCCTGGACAGCAATAGATGAGGCACTTGGATCTCCAGGAGTGACTGAGGCAGATAGTCAGGCCAAGCACGTCGGGAACTTGTAGGGCAGATATGGCAGATGTGGGAGATCCTTTCTGGTGTCTGTCACCTGTTGCTGGTTCTGTGCTGTGTAGTTCTGATATCTGGGCTTGGGAATTCAACTCCCAGCTGCTAGCAGTAGAGATGTTTCCTGCTGGGGACAGACTTCCCCAGGTGGTAGGTCGAGCTTCTCTCCTCTCTCCTGTTAGCAGTTCTGCCATGAGGCCACAGCCAATCGTTGTGGCTTTCCTCCCCCATTTCTTGGTAAAGGAAAGAGCCTCTTTCACGTTGCACATTACTGTGGGCCCAGGGTGTGACTCCCCAGTGCCAGAGATGATGCAGGCTGAAATTTGTGACAAATCACTTCAGTCGCTGGTTTCACCTTCTTTCTCAGTGGTTTCCGACACACTGCTTGTCCCACCCAGGTGGTGAGTGTATCCAGGGCTGTTGTTATTTCCTTTTCTTTGTGTTATATCTACAGCTGGATAGACTGAATTTTTCACTCCTAGGGCAGGTGTGATTGAGGTTGGAGTAGACCAGAGGTGCCCAGCCCCTACCCCCTGACCACGTGGAGGCAGAGGCCCAGCTTGGATCAGGGCCAGGCCTAGAAGGTGGGCCTACAAATCCCCTCTCCAGCTCCGGACTCCCAGGGTTCTGCCTAGCCTCCATTACCCCCAAATAAGGGAGGAGGCTAGGCCCTCCAGCCCGAGACCCCTAGATCCCGAGCCCCCCATTACCCTAGTGGTGTGGGACTTGCCCTGCCCACACCCCCTCCAGCAGTCTAAGTTGCAGCAGACTTGTACTGAGGACCCCTCCTGGGCCTGGGCAGTGTGTGTGGGGGGATGGCTTTCCACGCTCTCCTCCAGCCTAACTGGGACTAGAGTTGGGACTGGAAGGCAGCAGAACCTACTAACCCCCCTTGCCCTCCCCCAGCCTGAGAGCCAACAAGAGGTTGGCCTGAGATCCCTGGACTCGGAATCCCTGAGCTTTCTCCACTTTTGCTGCATTATTTTCTGCCCCAGAACTTATCACTATCTAGCTCTTGTCTATTTCCTCTTTCTTTGGTTCATCATCTTTCTTCTCAACTGGAACCTAAGTTCCATGAGGTGAGGAATTTTTGTTTTCTTCCCAGCTATCACCCCAGTGCCCAGGGACAGAGTAAGTGCTCAAAAACTACTGGTTGAATGAAGCAGTCCTGATGGAGTGTTACAGGGAGGGGTGGGGACTGCGGCAAATGGTAGCCCCTGCTCCAATTGTGAAAAGCAGTTACCACTTGGCTACCATCTCAGGTTTCCATGTGGAGATGTGGGCTGCAAGTGATCATGTTCCAAGTGTTTTATGGGAACACAGAAACTTCTATATTTGTGTGAAATGTCTTGATTTTGAAACCACTGCTCATCAAAAATCCCAGTCTGTTACTTACTTACATAGGTGACAGCCTTTTGGAACCTAACCTATATCAAAATACTTTCAAATGGATTGCAGGGGAAATTAAGAGGATGTTGATTTGGCCTTTAAGTGTTTCTGATAATGAAAAGTCATTATCAGATTTAGGTTCTTGAGATGATTTTAGATTTGAGTTCCTTTCTTCTCCTAACTCTCAATTCCACCCTCACAAATCCACCCTCTCTTTAGTCTGAGCCTGGGTATCTTTTCTCCACTCTGGAACAAAGATCAAAAGTAAATATTGGCAGAACCTTGGTTTTACCATGACTCAGATAAGAAACAGCAAAAAACGGAAACAGCGAGATTTTGTCATTCCTCTCCCATCTTCCACCCCCTCACATCCCCCCTCAGTATTTACTTATCAATTTCACTTCATATAAAGTCTTGGTGTTGATTTCTTGCCAACAGGGCTCCATACTAGATAGGACCTAGGAGGGGCGCCCCCTGGAGGTGAGTAGGGGTTGTTTACGTGTAGTTCTTTACCCTATTGGTTGATGACGGTATTGCTTTGATCAGTGATGGTATTGCTTTGACCAATGTTTCCTGCTTTCTAAAAGTAACGCAAATGCATGGAGAAAAATTGAATATAGAGGGGAAGAATACCTTCTATGTTCATCCGATCTTCTCCACTTTCCCTGTTTGGATGTACTTACTGTTGCTGATGTCTTACGTGCCCTTTCAGAGTTAGGAACACATTTCTCTGTCTTCAAAGAAGCGTGTCACACACGTACATAGGGCATGGAATGGAATGTCCATCTCTCTATTTCCTGTGTTTCACTATCCTTTTGCTTGGCGCTAATGGTTTCAACCAGGATCTGGTTGAAACCACAGTCCGTGGGCCGTGCCTGTCCCACCTCTGTGTCTAGCCCGCAAGCTAAGACTGACTTTTTTCACATTTTCTTATATTTTTAACTGGGTGAGAAAAATCAGGATCCTTCTTGATGACACAAGAACTATAGGAAATGAACTGAAAGTCTGAGTGTCCGTAAGGTTTTATGGGGACACTCTCCTGTCCACCTGGTCATGGGCTGGCACGGCTGCCAGGTCCCCCTCCAAAGCCCAAAGCATTTAATCTGTAGCCCTTTAGAGAAGGAATTTGCTGGGCCCGGATTATACTGTCCCTCCTATTCTGCTTTCCTCACATCACTGCAGATTCTAGATCAGGGTTTCCAAGGCTGGCTGGTGACTGCCTTTGAGGAGACTTCTGTGTACCACGAATCTGTGCCCGGTCTCCGCACACGCTGAGCTTCTTGGTTCCTCCTAACTCAGGTTCTGGCCCATCTGATGGCGAGGCTGGGCCTGCTTTTGCTATCAGCTTCTTCAGATGGGCTCTGGGTTCTTGTTTAAATGAGAAGACTTCGTGTCTTAGGAAAGTTTGAAAATTCCTGACAAGGACAAGAAATCTCAAGTGGTCATTCTGTTTATTGTTTGTATCTTGTTCTTTCAGAAACAGGATTTGCAGCAGCTTAGAGCAGGAGAGGCAGACCCAATAAAACTGTAAAACCACTAAGGCAGAGGTGAAATCCCAGCGAAGGATTGGAGTCAGATGCGTGCCTTTCCCGGCTGAGGCAGCCTGGATTATATTTGAGCCGGAGGCTTTATTTGAATCATATTTGCAGATGATGCAAAAATCTTTGTGGGTGTTTATTTTCCTCAAGAGGGAGGAGAGAGGGAGGCGGGGGGGAAGTTGGAGGCAGGATGCCTCTGAAAAATTGGGAAAAAATGTGCCAACTAGGAGAATATAGAGCAACATTTGCTAACCTTCCAAGTGCTAAACTTGAAATACATGAAGTATTATTTACTTAATATTTTTCTTTAAGTCACATCTATTTTTTCAAAACATAAACACAGTTGTTTCATCTGAAGAAGTCAGAGCCACAGATTCATAGCTCTGATGAATTAGCTATATATATATTTTTTTTTTCAAATGTGCATAAATATTTTCAAATGTTAAGACAAAATTTAAGAAAACACAACTGCACCCCAGTACCACCTCCCATGATCCTGCAAATCAACAACACTGCCTGTGCTAAACATTTCTAGAAGCCGGAGTTTCTGACACTGGGGTAGCCTTGCCAATTGCCATTTTCCTCTTCCTTCCTGATGACAGTACCTTGACTTTGTCCAGCTGGCTGTGTGTGTTCAGCTGGCCTGGGAAATAAGCCACATTTAGTCTCAGCCAGCCATGGCCATCCCACCCTCCTGGGCCAGTCATTGGTCTCGGCATGGTCATCTGACCCAGTTCTGACCAAAGGGAAACTCAGCTGGGGGCTTCTGGGAAAGAAGTTCTTCTTTGATAAGAGAGAGGCACATGGGAAGAGACCTATTTATCATTTTTCTCCCCTTCCTGTTTTGGACATTGTTTTGTGGAGAGGTGATGAGTGAGTTGTGGCAGCCATCTTGTGACATTCGGCGACCAGTCTGAGTGGTCTGTCTCAAGAGGGAGGGTGTAAAGAGCCATTCTCCTTTAGGACCACCTCGAGGTTCCAGGTACACCCTAAGGTCTCCAATCTCCAGCTGTCACTTAAATAGGCAATAGAAGTTATTGTCATCTCAACCACCGCAGTGGAGTCTTGAAACTCTCCTAATGGATCCAGTTGACTTAGTCCTATGAGCTAACACACTCCTGGTTATGTCCCAGCTCCAACAAATATGCCTCATTCTGTTTCCCTGGGCAGCTGATTTAACTTTTCTAGGCCTTCCTTTTCCTGTTCATTCCACATAAACAGTACCATTACTTGCCTCAGACAGTGATTTTTGACGGGAAAAACTTAAAATTTATTTTAAGCACACAGGCTACAGTAAATGCAATTATTATTAATAGATAATCCTCTAAAAATAGGGAAACAGCAGCATAGACAGACAGAAAGCTGACAGCACCCAATTAAAGGGCACAAGAACAGAAGATGATCTGCGTGTCGGCACTGACCGCACGCAGCAGCTGAGTCAGGCAGCCGTGAACAAGCGCAGCGTGAGCCTGGGGGGCCGTACAGCGAGGTGATGGGCAGCCGCCTGGCTGTGAACCTCCTGCTCCTGCTCATGACTCACACCTTTCCAGGGACACGGGCTCTACCCTGGGACACCTCATTTGGCTAGAGGATGTGGGAAGCTGTCGTGGGTCCAGAGGCACGGAGACTGGGGGCTGTTTACGTAAGAGACTGGAAGGATTCGGGGCAAGGTCATCGCTGCCTTGTGTTTAATTTATGAAGCAGCTGTTGGCCTTGTCGACAGCAGCCTGAATCTTCAGGAGAAACAGACCAGGGTGTGTGGCATGAGCACTGGGTGTTGAGTCAGGACACTTGTGACTCTGCACGTGACCCAGGGAAGGCCCCTCTGGTCTAGACTTTAGTATCTCCATATGGGTGGTGGGATCCACAGCAAACCGGTGCATCTGAGGAGATGACTGTAGCAGATAGAATGCTTTCAGTTGCAAATAACTGGAAATCCGATGGGCTGTGGCTCGAGCAAGTAAGTTCCCCTTCCTCCCCCACCATAATAGAAGCAGTTCAGCTGGAGGCCGTTGTTTGTCTTGGGTTAAGGGCTCAAGAAATCCAGGACTTTTGCTGGCATCTCTTGGCATCTCCTTCATGGCTTTACCACTGAAGAATGTTCAGTCTTGTTCAAGGTGGGAAGCGGAAAGAAAGAAGCTTTCTCGCAATCTCCCAAACTCCTATTGCTCTCCATTCCCCCCAGTGATTTTCAGCAGAGCTCAAAATGAGCAGTCACCTGAGCAGATCAACCATGTGACTGAGCGCGTGCCTGGCACGGCTGCAAGGGAAAGTGGGGCTCTGGGCGCCATTGTGAAAGGTGACCAGGAGACGGGATAGGGGCTGGGTTGACCAGTTGCAAGGTCTTGGGCAGCAAACCTGAATCCTGGCCCCCAGGATCTCAGGCACCTAGAGCCTGTAGCTTGTCTGTGGTCCTCCGGGCTGCCATGGAAGGTGGGAGAACAAGTCCTGAGTTTGGCTCTGACTCCTACACCAGCTGTCTGTGGACTCGAGGTCTGAGACTTCAAGTCTCACCTGGGAACATCAAACCCCACCCCCTCTGTGAGTCCAGGGCCGGTTTCATGGGGCAAGCACCTTATGTGCTGAAGTCCAGTGCTCTGGGCCTGGCATGTAGGCATGCTTAGCCAGTTCCAAGCCAGGGCCCTGTGATTCCACCGCACACAGGCCTCGCTCACGCTTCAGTGTGGGTTGTGGAGCCTGTGGGAGCCACCTTTCTGTTCCTCTCTGACCCCATCTCCTACCTTCCTCTTCTTCCTCCTCACTTGGCTGCAATGAGATCCCTTTCTCCCCTGAAATGCTCCAAGTTCACCCTCACCTTGGTGCTCCTGCTTCTCTCTCTGAAGCACTTCTTCCTTCACCCCCAGACATCTAGTTCCTCCCCATCCCCCTAGAGGACTCCATAACAACCACACAGCTCCATAGCACCTACTGTGTGCAGACCTGTTCTGCTTTCCTTCATTAAGCAAAGCAGATTCAGTCATTCGTTATATCAGAGGAGTTTAATCATGACCCCATCTCACTGAAGATACACAAAGTGACAGCCCTGTGACAAATACTGGAGCACAGGAAGATCGAGAAGAAGGCTCTTGGGGGGTGGGGTGGAGGGAGAAAATGCAATGATGTAGTACACACACACACACACACACACACATATATACTTATATGCATGAATATGTAAACAAATGATTCATTAAAAACAAACATATACTGACTATGCCAGGGCCATTCTAGGTGCTTCGGGTACAGAGTTACCATTAATTAAATGAAGCCTCTTCTCTCCTTGTATTCTAATGACAAGCAGGTTATCGAGTAACTCTGTAACAACATTGCGCCAGGAGGGCTAAAAGCCATCAAGAGTAGTAGGTTGGCTGTGGAGATCAGGAGTGAGGAGAGCAGACAGAGCTGGTTCCAGCAGAGGGTATCTCCTAGAGATGCCATTTAAGGAGCGGCTGGATGAAGACAAGAGGGGGCTGTGCAGGTGTCTAGAGGAAGAATGTTCTGGGCCGCTCCGCAGTTAATTAATTGGAGATACCCTTCTGGTGCAATCTCACATCTGGGCCA
This sequence comes from Uropsilus gracilis, assembly GCA_004024945.1. Classification (NCBI taxonomy): domain Eukaryota; kingdom Metazoa; phylum Chordata; class Mammalia; order Eulipotyphla; family Talpidae; genus Uropsilus; species Uropsilus gracilis. Next base: position 7,744 of record PVHY01027462.1, read on the forward strand.
GGCTCCTTATTACCTCCTGGGTTCTTCCACCCTCACTCTCCAGCTGTAACTGTGCGACTGATCTGATTGAAACTGACTGGGTGTCAGTTCTGGATTGGCAGGGCAGGGATTATCTGCCTTGCTTATGGTGCTGCTTTTTTTTTTTTTTTTTTTTTTTTTTGAGACTAGGGGTAGTCTGCCCAGGGTAGTCCCGATCCGGGATCAGATCTGAGTAGTCCAGATCTCGGATCAGCTGGGATCCCACAGACTCAGGCGATCCCCAGACTCAGCCTCCCAGGTAGCTGGGATTAGAGGTGCGCGCTACCACACCCAGCTATTTTTTTGAGACTAGGTCTCCCTATGTTGCCCAGGGTGAGTCTCGAACCCCCATTCTCAAGCGATTCCTAGCCTCGGCCTCCTTTCCTAGGCTGGGATTAGAGGTGTGCGCCACTGCGCCCAGCCCCACCTTGCTTATGCTGGGACCCCGGGCCCTGCACATGGAAGATGCCTGAGAAATGCTTGTTACATGAATGAATGCAAAGCAGGCTGTGAGGGTAGGATCCCTGCCTCTTCTCTCTGCAGTTTCCTCTCTCTCCTGAATCACCTTTCTCCTGACCTGATTGTGAGATGCGTATTTGGGTGAGATTTCCTTTGAAGACTGGACTTCTGATGAATACCTTGAAAACATCATTGGAGGGATTGTGTGTCACTTGGCTGTGACTTGCTGAGGTTAGGGACTGAGCCAGTTGGGATGCGTTGGGCTACAAGCAACAGAAAACTTCAGCCCAACTGCTTGAATTGATAAAAAATCTGCTTATGTGAGCAGTGTCGGGAGTCCCGCAGGGGAGTGGCCCAGAACTGGACAATTCAGTGGGGGACTCCGGGGTGTCGCTGAGGACCCAGGTTCTTGCCATCTCTTTAGACAACCATGCCAGCCTGTCTTCAGGCTGACTCCCCTGGCAATCCCCAGCAGACCCCCAGGCACTTTTCCCTGGGCAAAGCCCCCTCCACCCCTTTCTGATATAGAGAGCAAAGAATCTTTCTTAAGAGCCCTTGGTAGATTTCCCGCGGCTCTCATTGATCAGATCAGGTCACATGCTTACCCTTAACCAATCATGGCAAAAGGACCAGTCTTAGGTGGAAAATTATTTAGGATATTTTCTGGGAGAGCTTGAGATCTGTCCCCACCCCGAAGCACAAAGCCCCTGGGAAGAGGGTGAGGATCTGCACAGAATTGCTGCATCTTGCAGAAAGGGGTGATATTATATATATATAATTTCCTTAACACCCACTAACCATCTTAATCTTTTGTGCCCTCCACCTCCCCCGTTTCCTCCTCCTCCCCCCCTATGGTTGGGTTCTGTTGGTTGTTTCTAATTTTTCTTATTCCCCCCCCACCCTATATCCTTCATATAAGTGAGCCCATCCCATATTTCTCTTTTTCTTTCTGGATTATTTCTGCTAATATGAGTCCTTCTAGCTCCATCCATGTTGCTGCAAATGACATATGTTTGTCCTCTTTGATTGATGCTTAAGGGGTTTTAGTGGGCAACCAACAGTGTCTGTTATGGAGCAAAATGAGGTTCAGGGAGATTAAAAAAAGGGGTGCTGGGTTTCCCAGGTTGCGCCGTGGAGCATAATCTTCTAAAGGACTCTTGCTCTAGTGACCCAGTTTTTCCTGCTTTCTGGAAATAGAGTGTGGGCAACTGGCTCCCCCAGACCCCCAACTACACAAGGATGGGGGCATCTTTCAGTTGGAGGTTGGTCCTCCTGCCAACAGAAAGGGTGTGCTCCTGGGCGTGGGGCTCCCCAGGAAGGACACACCATAAAAATTCCAAGTTCCCCCTCCACTTCTGCCATCTCCTGTCCCCACCAACTTCTGCACTTAATGTAGAACTGACAGCTTTCAGGTCTACCCAGTTCTGTCGTGGCTGTTTCATACGAAAATAGCATTGTTTGGCAGGGGAGCGCCTTCTTTACTTTAAGGAAGAAAAAAGAATCAAACCATCCAGCACTTTGCACTGCACTCCTCCTCTCTCTCTTCCAGCCCCACCCTCCTCACCTCCAGGAACGTCATTTCGATTATCACTGTCCACTCACCTATTTTCGATTTCCTTGTCTATTTAGCCACTTCATTGCCTTATATTCGCATACAGGTGATGTGAGCCTGTCTTTTTCTTTACCTTTCCGGCTGATTTCGCTGTGCATAACCCCTCGACTTCCTTCCATTTAGCTATAGATAGCAAAACTTCATCTTTCTGGACAGCTGAAACTCTGTCTTCTTTATCCAGTCAACCATTAGTGGTGTTAAACTCTTCCCTGCCTCTTGCTGCTGGAAACAATGGAAGTTGACGCCTTCAGTCTGCACAGAACCAGCAGGTGGGTTAGCTGGGTTGGGTGGCAGTTGTGTTGGGATCTTTTTCAGGAAGGTCCAGACCACTTTCCAAAAAGGCTGCCTGAGCTTACTTCCCACCTGCAGTGCAGAAGGGGCCTTCTTTCTTCAGTGTTGGGGCAAATGCTCTCCAAACTCAGGCTTCCAGAATAGGGCAGGATCCAGGATGCAGCTGAGTGGTCTTGATTTAAAAAAATTTTTTTTTGAAATTTTAAAAAAATTAAAAAAATTTTTTTTTTCTCTGTCCAGGTGTGGTGGCACACATCTTAATCCCAGTCTAGGGAGGGAGGCCAAGGCTAGGAATAGCTCGAGTCATGGGTTCAAGACTACCCCAGGCAACATAGAGAGACCTAGTCTCAAAAACATAGCTAGATGTGGTGGTGCACGCCTGTAATCTCAGTTATCTGGGAGGCTGAGGCTTGAGTTCGTGCAATCAGGACTACCCTGGGCAACATCGCGAGACCTGGTCATTAAAAAAATTTTTTTTTCTTACATTGTTGTAGTCCTCATTGTGCTCCTGCCACCTTATCACCCCTGACGCATCGCCATAGTCCAATGTGTTCCTCCCTCCCCTGTTTTGCCCCCCCTCATTCACCCTCATTTGCTTTATGCTTCAATTCTATGGTCAACTCATTCGTTTTGACTCTTCCTTGTCCTTTGTTTGATTGATCTATATTCCACATAAAAGTGAAACCATCTGAGATTTACCTTTCTCCTTATGACTAATTTTCAGCCCGTATCATCCTTTCCAGCTTCATCCATGCTGCTGCAAATGGCATGAGTTTGTCTTTTAAATTGCTGTATAATATTCCATCATGTAAATATGCCATAACTTTTTGATCCTTTTGTCTGTTTGTGGGCATTTGAGTCATTTTCATATCCTGGCTATTGTAAACAGTGCTGAGTGTTCTTGATGTAAGAGCTCTGTGTTGGCATCTTCTACCTGTGCCCTTCCGGGCCCCATAATCATGTCCTGACACTTCTGCCTGCAGGGGGGTTGACCAGCAGTAGAGCTGCCACCCCTTTGGGGACTGGTCTCCGGAGAAGAAACACTACTCTTAAAAGAGTGGATTCCCTGAAAGCACATGCTTAGTTCAGGTCTGGGGGACAAGGTGTTTACTTGACAGGAAGAAGGGGAATGCAGAAGTGGCCTGAGGGTATCCCTGAACCACAGTGGAGATGCGATGAAACCAAAGCCATTGCAATGGGGACCTCCTGTCTGGACCCTCGTACCTGGCTCGGCCATCAGAGGAAGGTTGTCCTGGTAGGGGGTGACCTGGGGTGAGGAGGCTTTGCAGCTGAAACAGCTCCCGAAGGACCCAGAAGCTGCTCTTGGAAGTTGTTCTTCACGGCTCTATCTTTGTCTTCAAAGATCTGTTTACCATCTCTTGGCCACACACAATGGGGCAAAACAGAATGTTGGCGATGCAGAAATGAAGCAGTGCAAGTGAAGCATGGAGAGTGTAGGCTCTGGAGCCAGTGCTTCGTCATCTAATTGCTGTGTGGCCTTGAGCAAGTCACCTCACCTCTCTGAGCCTCGGCTTTGCTTCATTGAAGAGTAAGGAGAACCTCACTTATCTCCTGGTGCTGCTGTGAGGATGAATGACTTGAAAACCTCAGCAAAAGGCCAGGCACCTGGTAATCATCCAATAAATAGTCACTATTATTAGAGGAAAAAATCCTGAATGAATAATGACTATTTGTGGAATGAAAACAAACACTTGTCTCCGTTCCGAAGCCAGTTCTGGTTTTCTTGCCTCTCAATTCCCAGGACACTTTCCGCAGGTCTCTCGTACTCTGCTTTCGCTGAAGCTGTTTGTTTTCTGGCCTGCAAACAACTGTTTACCCATGAATACCTGGTCAGGGTCTTTCAGTTGACAGTGACAGGAACAAGTCCCACTCAAAGTGGTGGAAGAGTCAAAAAATGTCTGCATGTGTTGGTTTATGTGAATGAAACATCTTGAAGTGGGTTCAGCTTCAGGAATGGCTGAATCCATACACTCACCCCATGTTTAGTAATCATGCTTTCCCCAACTCTCAGTTGTTCCTTCTGTGTCAGGATCACTCCATGTGGTGGCAAAGAGTCCCCAGGATCCCCCAGCTCCCATTCTACCCAGACAGCAGCAGTGGACAGAGGCTAACCATTCTATGTTGTCCAGCGTGAGTCTCACATTAGCTCTGCTTGGCCTGACTGGGATCACATGTTCATCCACGTGTCCATCCAGAAGCAGCCCTGGGGCCAGGGGATGGGATATGCTCAGTGCCCAAGCCTGGCCCACCTATTTGGGGACAGAGCCCACTCCCTCCTAAGCCGCAGGGAGGGAACAGTGGTGACCTAGGTGACACCAAGTCACCTAGGTGGTGACACCACAACAGTGGTGACACCAAGGGAACAGTGGTGACCTAAAGGAAAATTGGGGTGCTGTTACCAAAAGATGGGGGAACAGTGACCAGGTACAATGACAGCTGGCATTGGGACCAACCCTTCAGCATTCCTGTGACCTCGGTTCCCAGGCTCCTTTGGACATCTTGGTGCTCAGCTAATGTTCACTAAATGAAGGTGTGATCATATATGTAGATTTAAAAGGGGTTCACCTGGCTTATCGGGGGGGATGGTCTTAGGGACACTTCCTTAGGGTGAGTAAGGCAGCTTCTGAGCTTCCTCATCCTGCCCCCTTTTATTCTGAGCTCACCAACTGCCATCCTTTCAGCCACCAGGGCCTTGGAGCTCCTGTCTCAGCATAGCGTGGTCCTGCAGGACCACCGTCCACGGTGGAGGGGATGAGCAGGCTCTGACCCCTTCCTTCTCGACTCTCCCACAGGCTGTGCTTCCACCCAGTTCTCCTTCCCGCCAAAACACTCTTGAGGCAGCCTCTTCAGCCCACAACACGCAGGGAGAGGGCATGAGATGTAGCAGGGAGGCAGGATCGGGGCTTAGCAGACTGGGGCACACAGTCTAGGGGGGTGCCTGGGGCCCACTGCAGCCCCATGTGGTCCCCTGAGAATGTGGAATCTGTGTAACCAGGCCTTCTGATTTTCAGAAAAAAAGATGTTTTGAAATAATATTTGCTGGGTGTGGTGGTGCGCACCTTTAATCCCAACCTAGGAAGGGAGGCCAAGACTAGGAATCACCTGAGTCCACGGGTTTGAGACCTGCCCGGGGCAACAGAGTGAGACCTAGTCTCAAAAAATAGCCGGGCATGGTGGCGTGTGCCTGTAATCCCAGCTACCTGGGGGGCTGAGGCTGGGGATCACTTGAGTCCGTGGTAACCGGGCAAGGATAGAATGCGATTCCACGGGTAACATCAGACCTAATAATTTATTTACTTATATATATATTTCACATCTTTGTATTCCCCGGGGTTCACCCACCATCTCCCCTCCCTGACCTCTCCTACCCATCCTCCCTCCCCCAGTTGTGTACTTTAGTTTGGTTGTCACTTTATTTTGACTTTTCCTCTTGGCCTTTTGTTTGTTATTTCTACGTTCCATATATTAGTGAAACCATTTGGTTTCTGTCCTTTTCTTCTGACTTGTTTCTGCTAATATGATTTCTTCTAGTTCCATCCATGTTATCTCTAATCCGTCAGTACTTAGACAAATGGACACCTGTGCTCGGATGTTTATTGCAGCACTATTTATAATTGCAAGGACATGGAAACAACCCAAATGTCCCAAAGCAAACGAATGGATGACAAAGATGTGGTACATATGCACAATGGAATATTACTCATCAATTAAAAATGACAAATTTGCTATATTCTACAACTTTAAATATTTTTCAAAGTAAACTTTTCATTCAAACCCATTTTTAATGGTGTTTGATATTCATAGCAAAACGGAGCGGCGGGTCCAGAGATTTCCCGTGGACTCATGCCCCGCCCCCACCCTTGGCACTGTGATCCCGCCTCCCCACTTGGGGGCCCCTTTGTTACAGTCGGTGCCTCCACACCCTCAAGTCTTCACTCAACCGACTTCACATTGGGGCTCCCCCTGGGCCTTGTGACAGCTCTGTATGGGGCTTGTGGCCATCGCTGCGTCACACTGAGAGGTCCACGGACGGTCCCAGCCGCCTCTGCGCTGCCCTGGCCGCCGCCTTCCACCCAGCCCCTGCTCTGTCTGGGACTTTCATAGTTTTGCCTTTTCAAGGCCCTTCTATTTATTCTTTTTTATCATCTTTTTCCTGCAAGAGCCGCGGCGCGATGGCCGGACAGCAACCACCCGCGCGGCCAGTGCCCGGCCAGGCGGCTGAAATGCTCTGAATATTATTCCTGGAACAACCCCTTTCTTGAAAGGATCATGATAAATTCTAATTTATGAAAACAGCGTCCGGGCCAAGTCAAACAGGCTGCGGACTGCCCTCGGCTCACGGGCCGCTGATTCGGGACATCGGAGTCGCGGATTAGACGCGGACGCTGCAGGCAGGAAGCCCTGCTCTGCCCCCCGCCGCCTGGCCTCGGACTGGTCACTGCCTCCGGCCTGTCTGGCAGGCCAGGGCTGTCCCAGGTGACCCTGGGGCAGGGGACCCAGCCCGCACCCGGCTCTGAGGTTGGACACCCCCACATTCACCAGCCCTCAGTGTGGGATGTGCACAGCACCCCCAAATCAAGGTATTGCAGTCGAAAATGAGAAGACAGTAAAACCTGGCCAAATTCCCAGAAACACACAGCTTTTAGGGGAGCGAGCTGGGAAGGGCCAGCGGATGGAGACTCAATGCTTGCCTCGCGGGGCAAAGGGAGCTTCCCTGGCTCCCAGAACCCTTGGCCACAGCCAGGCTGCCCGGTGGACTCGGGGCCAGGGCTGGGAATGGCACAATGTTCTAACCTGGGTTCTGCCAGGGCAGCTGTGTGACCTCAAGCGAGTCACCTAACCTCAGTACATGAGCACTTCAGGGGGCTCTTTCTGTCATGGAGGTGATGAGTGCCCCTGGTCACGCAGTGCTCAGCTGTCTCTGGTGGCCCTGAGACAGACCACCATCTGGGAAACAGGGATTCTGTCCCTCATTTGAAGGGGTGCTTGGCAGGAGGGCTGCTCCCTGATCACCCACCCAAGTGGCGTGACTATTTCCCATCCATGGTGCCCGCCTTGTCCATATCTGGTATTGCGTCCCTGTAATCACCCCACTTTATAGATGGGAAAACTGAGGCTCAGAGAGGGTCCATAAGGCCTCCGGGTCACCCAGCTAGCGGCAGGTAAAACCAGTAATAGCTGTAATGGAACAAGACTGGAATCACTTAATACCAATTTAGGGCTACAGGGTTACCATATGCTCTGCCCACAGCTTTTAGCTCATTATCTGCATAATCTGGGTACTGCACCCTTCCCTCCTCCCTTCCCAGCCCCTGTCCCAGGACACCCAAGTATGTCCCACTGCCTTGAAACTCCACTTTGGGCTGAGGGCAGGCCTTCGAGAGAGAGGCACAGTTCTTGGGGCTCACGGGTGGGTTGCTAGAGGGTGCCCTGGCCCTATGACCAGAGCCTCACCCCTTCCTCCCCTTTTATCCTCAGATTTCAAAGCACTTTACACTCACGCACTAATTAGAGAAGACACCTTCCTGGACTCTGGAGAAGCAGGTATTTGTAATTAACTGTCTCTTATGAGGCCGCAGGGCACAGGGGCTGCAAACACTACTAATTTTAGGACATCCTCACAGGATGTGGGCAGGACAGCCTTGATGCCACCTCCTCAGAGGCCCTCCCAGACTACCGGACCCAAAGCAGTGCCCTTCTCTCTCTACTGCATCTGCTGTGCTCTTATGTCATTCTTTTCACAGTTGTTGCTAAATTGTGTATCTATTTAGCAGCAGGTTGACTTTAAAGAAAAAAAGAGCAGCAGCTACATATAGAGAGCAGCCACTAGGCACTAATTCTAAATATTGCTTATAGCAACTCCTCAGGCACAGAAAGGTTAAGTAACTCCTCTGAGGTCACACAGTGAGTTGAGGAAGTTGTATGTCATTGCTTATTTGTTTATTCATTCATTTGTATATATTTGTTTATTCATTCTTTTGTATGTATTTGTCTTCCCCAGTCATCCATTATCCACTAACTCTCCTTCCTTCCTTGCTTGCTTGCTTGCTTCCTCCCTCCCTCCC
>PVHY01027463.1:0-16218 GCA_004024945.1 Uropsilus gracilis
GGAAAATGGTGCCATAAAATTGAGCATGCTAATATGAGTGGCTAAAATCCTTGACTTTTATATATGCACAAAATACCTATGGTGCACAGTGAACTTACGTCTAGGCAGAAAGGAGAGTGTGTATAAACTTGGAACCACAATCGCAAGAGCTTCAGGGAAAAGTATTCATCATTTTAACTTTGTGCAAAATAACAATGCAAAACTTAATAGATGAATGCTTATGGTTCTTAGACTAAACAAAAAAATGAGAGCATAAATCATGTTACAAATAAATTACTGCTATCAGTGAAAAGAGAAGCTGGTTGGGTTTAAGTAATACATTCCGAACTTAAAGTATACATTTACATGCTTGCTCATATTAATATCTGATAAATATCTTCACAACCACATTTGCTTATTGATCAAAGTTTGATTTAAGGTTCACTTATCATAAATGAGAACTGAAAGTTCTTTTGCAATTGGACAGGGAGACTGTCTAGTCTCAATAAGCTATTTTTGAGAACACTTGAAGAACAGAACAGCATTTTCTTTGCAAACATTAACTTGCCACATCATACAAAATTATTCCCTTTGGACCACATATATCAGGATGGTACCAACTCAGTTTTCCAGATATGGAATGGCTCAATTCTCTCCCTGAGGTTGCATAAAAGCACCAGTGGTCCAAGCTAATGCTAAATTAAGCAATCAACTGATTCTTATCCAATACAGCTAAACCAGATGGGCTGCTTTAGCAACTTCCAAGCCAATTCCATCTATTTTTCAACCCAAATTTAATAGATGTGTGTGCTGCCTGCGTTTTTCATTTGTTAGCCTTAGGAGGGAGAAAAAGAGCACATTTTTAAATACCTCCCTTTTGTAAATATAAAATAATACTGTCCTATTCATGGAAGATGAGTTCAATTAAAATGAAATATAGGTCATTACACTCTCTAGGCTTTAACATCCTTCTTTGCAGTATTTTAAATACATTTTTATAATGAAAATCACCCTACTTATACAGTTTTTATTTGTTTGTTTGTTTGTTTGTTTGTTTGTTTGTTTATTGAGACTAGGTCTCGCTATTTTTGCCCGTGGAACCGCAGGCTCATGTTGCCCGGGGTACCACAGACTCAAGCAATCCCTAGCCTCAGCTTCCCAGGTAACTGGGATTACAGGTGTGTGCCACCACACCCAGCTATTTTTTGGGACTAGGTCTCGCTACGTGCCCCCGGCGGGATTTGAACCGTGATCCCTGGCCCCAGCCGTGGCTTTCTATGCTGCCACTTACAGGCATGTGTCACCATGCCCAGCCTTATACAGTTTTTAAATCTTGTATTACTTGCTTAAGATTTTATCCAACACTATTCTCATTCCAATAATGTTTAGGATTAAGCATTATTTTTAATGGCTACTAGATATTTCTTTGTGTATGTCCAACGGAAATAGGGAGATGGCCATCCAGGGTGGGATACAAGCTGAATGGGTAGTTGCAAACAAGTCAGGGGCAGATGAGTAATATCTAAAAGGGCCAAAAGGTGGTCATCAAAATAGCAAATCAAGAGAAGGTTCAAAGCTGATGATTGATAAGCCATGGGGTAGAATTGTTAGTGAACAGCCAAGGGTACCCAGAGATGCCAAACTGTTAAGGAGTACATACTCTGAAAGGTATTTATCCATCTACACACACAAAGGCAAAGGAAGCATATCCTTAATGTGACAGATTTTTAGTAGAATGTGTATGCATAGAGAGAAGAAAGGCTATTCCTAATAAAACTCTGGCAATCACCAGCCCCCTTGTGGGAAAATGCCCAGTCAAAATAGGCTTGACCTGAAGTGGAGCCACTGAGACCCAAATGCTTGCCACAAGTATAAGATACCTGCTGGTGGGGAACCACAAGAAAATGGTCAGGCAGGTCTCAGAGAGCTGAGACAGAAGGAGAGAAAACTCAAAACATAACACATAACCCAACATGAAGTCAAGATAATGGTTGCTCACTATGGAAAGCTTTGTGGAGGACCCTGAAACTACTGAAAATGGAACTACCATTCGATCTAGCAATTCCACTACTGGGAATCTACCCTATGGATACAAAAACACTAATCCTTAAGGACACCTGTACTCAGATGTTGATTGCAGCGCTATTTACAACAGCCAGGATATGGAAACAACCCAAATGTCCAAAAGCAGATGAATGGATCCGAAAGTTGTGGTATATGCACACATGGAGTATTATTTATCAATCAAAAAAGACATATTTGATGTATTTGTAATAACTTGAATGGGCCTGGAAGGAGTCATGTTAGCAGAAATAAGTCAGAAAGAAAAAGAGAGACACTGAATGGTCTCACTTATATGAGGAATATAGGGAAAACAAACAGACAAGAAAAATTTAAAACCGTCAACAGAACTAAAGCATAGAGCAAGAGAGGGGGAGGGGAATAAAATTGGGGGAGGGATGGGCAAAAGAGATTAAGATGGTTCATGAGTTATAAAGTGGTGGGGAGAATCTCAGGTAGACAATGATGTAAAAAATAATATATGCAACCAATCTAAAAATACAAATTGAAAAATAAAAAAATTAAATAAAATTTAAAAAAGATAATGGCTGTCACTGTTTCTGTCAAGAAGGAACAGCCTCCCCACATGTCTCTCATCCATGTTTCTTCCAAGTGTCACTACATGTATCTTCTCTTGATTACTCCTTCTATGTAACACCTCCAAGTCCCTGGGTGCAAGTCAAAGCTAAAGAAGCAAGACAAACTCAAGTCCACATGTGTTCAATTATAAGCCAAGCACAGCTGTTAATTCCACTCCTTACCCCCCCCCCACCATTCAGGAAGTCAGAATCATAGCATTCTGAGAGTTGTCATCCTTATCACCTGAGATCTCGTCAGTACTCTACTCGTCAGTAGAGTCTATGAAAATGTCAGGGAGTGGAGTTCATTCAGGGCGCAGAGATTGCTCCTTACTCCAGTAGAATGTTTGGGTGCAAAGAGTTTATTCCAGGAGGCTGATTTTCCTGCAGTGCAGCAGCCTATTGGAGGAGACTCTTAGAATCTCAAGAGATGTTGCTGAATCCACTTTATCACACCAAACCCCTTCTTTGAGAGGATTAATTATTGAGGGCCCAAGGACACCTCCCTACAAGTTGGCTTCTGTTGACATCCTCTCCCTTCTTCCTGAGCCTACCTGAGATGTCTATATATATCTAAATTCCAACTGAAGGCTTGGGTAAAAGCTTCTTCTGCTTTAGCATCTGTTATATCATTTAATTCATGCCTATACTCAAAGGGTGGGAACTCCAAAAATATATGGATCTCTCTTCCAGCCTAACGGGGGACTTTGCTATAGTGATTTTGCCATTTAGTAAGGGACTTTAAAGCATTTCACTATTGTAAATAATACTATAATATGCATCCTTTGGCATTTATCTCTGGTAACAATCCATATCCCAGGTAATCCCTTCTAGGAAGATTCTTAGAAATACAATTTACAAGTCAAAAATGATAAACATTTGAATGTGTTTTGACACATAATGCAAATTGCTTTGCTCAAAGTTCCATTCTCAGATTCCACTTAGGACAGTAAAGAAAGCATATTGCTGACCACGTTCCTGCGTTTCTAAGAGTAGGATGGGTGGTGGCTGCACCTGAAAACCTTGGTTAAACCCTGGCTTGCCAACTACATGACCTTGGTGCATCCAGTTTCTTCATATCTGTGATCAAACTAATGATACCTTGCCAAAGGGTTATTGAGACAAATAGGTGCAAAACTGCTTGTATGTCATTCATTTGATTCACATCTCTTTTCAGCTCTACCTGGAGACCTTTCCCCTCCCTTCCCCTTCTCTCCCTTTCCATCTTCTTTCCTATCTTTTCCCTTCCCTTTACTCCTTTATGTGCAGTCAAACATGGAGGCAGGAGATGGAGGCTTCCCAGTACCCCTGGCCCACACCATGCCTGTACACTGGCCATCCCTGCATTGCCTCCCAAATGCAAAGGGCCTTACCATCCTACTTCAGTAGGATAACAAACTACATGGTGAATGAAAAATTTTGGACTAACATTTCTGTTTTACAAATGATTGCACAGTTTTGAATTCAGCTGAATGCCACACTTGCCAACAATAGCAAAGTAAGAATATAATTCAGCACCTCATTAATCCCAACATTATTACATGTGTGGTTTTCATTTCACATTTTATATTCATTTTTCTCAAGAGGAAGCCAGGACTTAGTTAAGCATGTTATAGTCATTGAGCCCGAAGGTTAGGGGCGTACTGGTGGAGGGGGAGAGACAGGGGCTTCTGGGAGAAGCAGACTGTATCTGACTTTAGTTCATGTCCTGATGGTAACACTTTTTTTTATGGACTTCAAAAACCAAGTGGAATTTTAGGAAGAAACCATGGGATGTGCGAACAAATGTAGATTCATCTCTGAGCCTCTGAGTCTACCCTCCCAGCTAGTTAGGAGTGTATTAGCTCTAAAATGAATCTTTGAGACAACCTCCTTGCTTTACACATGAAGAAGCTGATATTCCGAGAAATTGCATGACTTGTTCAATATCACCCAACCCACTATGGGCAGAACCAGAGCAGAGCTGAAGTCTCTTCTGTCACTCTGTCCAGCGTCACACGTGGTCTTCTCCCCTCTGTCTGTATGAGTGAAACATGCATCATTACAGTATCTACTGTGGCTTTTTTTTTTTTTTGAGATTAGGTCTTGCTATGCTGTCTGGGGTAGTCCCAGTGCCACAGACTCAAGCGATCCCCAGCCTCAGCCTCCCAGGTAGCTGAGATTACAGGCGCACCCACCATGCCCAGTTATTTTTTGAGACTAGGTCTGGCTATGTTGCCTGGGGTAGTCTTGAACCCACGGACTCAAGCAATTCCTAGCCTCACCCTCCCTCCCTAGGCTGAGATTAAAGACACGGCCACCACGCTCAGCCCCTTACTGTGGCGTTAACAAAATAGAAAAGCAACTGGAAAAACAGAGGCCTCGTTCCCCTCTGGAATTAGACTAGAATTCCAGTATCAGAAACTTCAGGAAGACATTCACATGTGGAATTTGTTCAAATTGGACTGATAAGAACCCTATCTCTGGAATGATAAAACTGGGGAAGAGAAAAACCTCTTCTATTTACAGGAAATTTGTAAGTGCAAAGAAATACTCTGAACTTCACCCTAAGTAGGATACAGGTAGAAGTAGAATGCCCAACTCACTTTTCTTTAAGCTTTTTGATTCTACAAATATTTAGCATTTGTGCGCAGAGTGGATGAGCAAAATAGCGGGTCAAAGGCTAGGAGGCGTATAGGCCAAACAATGACAAGGGTTTGGACTTGAAGGCCAGCTGGGGGATCTATAAAACAATCAAGGAGAAGAGGGAGAAGGAGCTGACTAGCATTGCAGACATCGGAACTGTCTTAGATTAAGGGCCTTCCAGAAGCGGACCCCAAGATGAGGATTCAAGAGACAATAATTTCCTTGAGAGGTGATCGCAGGGAACTCTGGTTGGGGAAAGGGGAAGTGAGACTCGGAAAGAGAGGAAACCAATAACAGGCATGTTGATAAGCCAGTCAGTGATGTGGGGGACTGGAGATCAGTCCCTCCAGAGAATTCTGAGCGATGAAAAGACTGTGGCAGAGCTGTCCCTGGAAGAGCCCAGGAGGGTAGAGGATGTAGTCACCCATTGGTTTAGAGCTGCTTCCAGGACTACTAAGTCTCTAGCACTCTGGGCCTGCCCTGCCGGTGCGCTGAACATTCTCCAACAAAAGTGTCTTCCAGAAGAAGCGACAGCAGTTCGGGAGTGGGAAGGGAAGGTGAAAGAAACAAGGCTGGAGCACCAGCAGTGCCTGACACCCAGACACGTGTTCCCCCCGGACACACTCAAGCTGACCCATGCACCGTGGGCGCAACTCAGCGCCCTGCAAGGAGCTGGGGAAGGAGGCCTCTGACGTGACCTCTCTCAATGCTAGGTCTCCTTCACCTTCAAAAACAGGCCACTGTGCTTATGAGCACCCACTGTATTCTTGCCTCTATCTATTCCAGTTTTTCATCTGCGCTTCTTTTAACATACACCATAATGCAAATTTACTTGAGGAACTTGTGATGAGTGCCCTGGCTCTCTTGTACGTTCGAACTGAATTTTTACAATGCTTCTCTAATGAGATTACAGCAGACTGGAAGTTGTAGCAATGAAGGTATTAGTCAGGCCTGGGATGCCCAAGGTAGGAAAGAAAAACATATCAACTCCAGTTGCCTTAAGTTACTCCAGTGAAGCTGGCAACAGACACAGTCTCCATCCCCATCATTTATTAGAATTAATTCAAAGTCTGTTTAGGGTTCAATCCAGCAGACACTTGCCAGGACTTCAAATTGGAAACCATCTGACATTAAAACCAGCATGACATATTTTCTTTTCAGAACCATGCCACTTAAAATGTAAAAAATTTGAGGAATTTCTGTAAAATTTCATAATAGGTCAACGGTGATTTACTTCAAGAAGAGAGAAGTGACTTTCTGAGGGGAACAATAAGTCGCTTGCATTTGTGGACCTAAAAACTGACCCTTTTGTTTTCTTTCAGTGAGTTTATTAAGGGGGCAGGGAGTGGGAAAGTGCTAATGGCTCCCAGGATAGATTTTTGAGAGCTGAGATCCACCCAGTGATCTCCAGAGCCAAGGAACCAACCCTTGGAAATACGTTTACATAATGCAAGCAGAAATGCTTGGACTCCAGGCGGTCCGCATGGCAGGGAGTGAATGTAAAGCCCAGAATGAACACATGGCCCCTTTGGGGGAGGCCTTTTTTTTTTTCTTTTTCATTTGGGTTTTCATTTCATTTCATCTGGGTCTGCAGTCATAGAGAACCCCTCAAGATTTGGTCTGGAACTCAGGGGCAGCTTCCATTACTTTTACACCCAATTGGAGTAGCCTGGAGGCTGACCCAAATCTGGGGGAGTCCAATTTCATTAAACCAGTAGATATTCATTGAGCACAATGGAGTAGAAGTAATGAGTAAAATGTGTACATTGTTTGTGAAGATAGGTGCCCTAAAAGGACCTTGGAATTCAGTGGGGAGATAAGGATCACACATAAAGAATACTAAGATAAAGTCAAGGGAATGAAAGACTCCTCCCCTTTTCCAACTTCCCTTTGTTTCCCTTAAAACAGTTATACAATGATAACAATGGAAATCCACATATACAACACTTTATAGAATCTGGGCTCGATGAGGTATTATTGCTAGCTCATTTTGCAGATAAGGCACGGAGAGGTGAAAACACTTACCCAAGTTTACACAGCCAGTTTGTTATGGAGCTGAGATCGAAGCCAAGCAATCTGGC
Source organism: Uropsilus gracilis (assembly GCA_004024945.1). Lineage (NCBI taxonomy): Eukaryota > Metazoa > Chordata > Mammalia > Eulipotyphla > Talpidae > Uropsilus > Uropsilus gracilis. The sequence goes on from PVHY01027463.1 coordinate 7,325, forward strand.
TTTAGGGCCACAGTCTCAACAAATATACTACCTACCAGACACTATTTTTAATATTAAGTTGTTCAAACACCCTCACACCCTTACAAAAATTAACTCAAAATGGATAAAGGACCTGGAAGTGAGACCTGCAACCATAAAATACATAGAAGAAAACCTGGGCAAAACCCTTCATGAATTTCACCTCAGAAATCCATTTGGAGAAAAACTATGGCCGGCAAAAAAATGAAGGAAAACATAAACAGCCAGGACTATATCAAACTAAAAAGTTTCTGTTCAGCAAAAGAGACAATAAACAAAACAAAAAGAAACCCAACCGACTGGGAGAAAATTTTTGCCCTCCAGACAAGTGACAAGGGTCTGATAACAAAGATCCACAAAAGAGCTCCTACAGCTCAACAAAAACAAAGCAAAAAACCCACTCAAAAAATGGGGAGAAGAACTAAAAAGACACTTCACCAAAAAGGAGATACAAATGGCTAATAGACATATGAAAAAATGTTCCACATCACTAATAATCAGGGAAATGCAAATTAAAACTGAGATGCCATCTTACACCAGTAAGAATGGCCCATATAAATAAAACAGACAACAACAAATGTTGGTGCGGATGTGGAGAAAAAGGAACTCTCTTGCACTGCTGGTGGGAGTACAAACTGGTCCAGCCACTATGGAAGACCATGTGGAGGACCCTCAAACAATTGAGAGTGGACTTACCATTTGACCCAGCAATCTCACTACTAGGAATCTACCCAGAGGACATGAAGACACTAATTCAAAAGAACACCTGTATGTGCATGTTCATTGCAGCTCTGTTTACAATTGCCAAGGTTTGGAAACAAACCAAATGCCCCAAAACAGAAAAAAATGTGGTACAAATACATGATGGAATACTACGCATCCATCAAGGAGGACAAACACATGTCATTCACAGCAACATGGATGGAACTAGAATGACTCATGTTAGCAGAAATAAGTCAAAAAGAAAAAGAGAAGTACAGGATGGTCTCACTTATAAGAAGGATATAGGGAAAAAACAAACAAATAAGAAAGAATGAAAACAACCAATGGGACTGAACAATGGAGCGAGAGAGGAGGAGGGAGAAGAAGGTGGGGGAGGTGAAGGGCACAAAAGATCAGGATGGTTAACAAGTGTTAGTGAAGTGGGAAAACCCCAGGGTACACAATAATGGAATAATGTAATATAAATATAAATATACATATATGCAAATTTTTAAAAATTTAAATTAAAGTTTAAAAAAAGAAAAAAAAAGGACAGGGTTATTATGGAATGGAGAAAGAAAAAGAGAGCCATCTGCATAGTGCCAGGCAGGCAGGAATGCTGCTTCTCCCCAGCGTAGAAATTGTACTGATTCCTTTTTTTCTTTCTTTATTTTTTTTATATATGTGTTTCACATCTTTTTATTCCCTGGGGACCACCCACCACTTTTCTACCCTGACCACTCCCTCCCATCTCCACCCCCTCCTCACCCCCCCACATACTGATCCCTCTTATGGAATTTTTACGTACATGTCTATGGCTTAAATTGTCAACCGGAATAAATTTTATAATAAAAAAATAATAAAAATGAATACATTACCTACCAGAAAAAAATGAATATTAAGTTGTTCATATACACAATTGTTTTCTAGTGACTCTGGAAAGTTCTGTGAGGTTGGAGACTTGTATTTTCATGATTGTATTCTAGAACTTGGCACTGGTTCTAGAAAATTCGCAGTAAATATTTATTAAATGAAGGCGTGAACTCAAAACACATGAGACTAGCTGTTTAAACAAGAAAAACATGACATTTCCTCACAGGCATGAGGGAAGGCTGCATGGAGGAAGTGGTGTTCAGTTTCTCTCTTGACTGGCAGCTAGGACTCACAGAGGTGGGAGGACATTTCAATGGGACACATGGGATTGTAGTCACTTGGGAGGTAAGTGGTCAATGGGAGGGCCTACAGCCTATGACATGGCTGGTGTACTCACGAGAAGGGATTGGCATTCCACTGCCAAGTGCCTAAAGCCTGGGGCCATCTGCTTCCAGAGGCTGGATGACTGCCAGGAACAGAGTGAGGGGACAGACACTCCTTAAGTGGAGAGTCGAGCATGTGGGAGGCCAGGGGGTGTCAGGCTGCACCGCTCCGGCTCTGGGCAACCAGCTAGAGAGAGATCTGTTCAAGGGTGGAAGGAGCACGCAGGGCCAGTGCAGCTCCGCCTGGCTTGGAGGGGTGGTTGCTGTTGGAGAACACCCATCACTTTGACGGGTGTTCCCGTGAATCTCATGGATAATTGGCACCGTGTTTGGGGAAGCCTACCTCGCTGTGGTGGTGCTGGGCACATAGCAGCAAAGAAGGGTCCTGGAAGGTTGAGAACAACCCAGATGGCTTCTAGGCTTGAAGAGGCATCACCAGGAGCTGAGACAGATCTTGGTGAGGACGGGAAGAAATTGGCAACTTCGGAAATCAGACCTGAAAGGGCACTTAGTATCTCTGCGATGAAGGGGACCACTGCAGAGAGCCCAAGGCTAGGGAGGTTAACTGCAAGGACTCCAGGGGCTGGTAACTAGATTGCGTAAACTCTGTTGACAAAGAACCACAGCGGAATGTCTGGGGACTCATAATCTGTAAGGTTGATGGGGGACTAATGGTGCTCTGCTGGGTCGTTTACTGTTCCCATCGCCAACTCGGATTGTGCCAACTGCGGTAGAGAGCCGACTGTCGATGCCACAAGACTGGCCGAGCCTAGGAAACGGCAGAATGGAACCCGAGAGCGCCAGGCGCAAAATATAGGCAACGGAGTTTTAATTTCCTATTTGGTGACATCACAACTTGGCAATATCAGGAGAGCCAGGGCAGGGTAGCTGGAAAGAGCAAGAGGGCTTACCAGAATCTCAAAGTCTGAGACTCTACATACAGTCTCACGCTGACCGCATTCTCTCTCCCACTGTTTCCAAGAACTCTAGCAGTTATGCATCCTCTCCTCTCAGCACATGACCGCCTCACGCAACACAGAGGAAGAGCACTACTAATAATCAGGGAAACGCAAATCAACACCACAATGAGATACCATCTCACACCAGGAAGAATGGTCCATATTAAAACAAAACAATAACCAACCAAACAAACAAAAACAGGCAACAACAAATGCTGGCGTGGATGTGGAGAAAAAGGAACACTTTTACACGGCTGGTGGGATTGCAAACTGGTTTAGCCACTATGGGAAGCTGTGCCGAGGACCCTCAAACTACTGAACATGGAACTACCATTCGATCCAGCAATCCCACTTCTGGGGATTTACCCAAAGGATACAAAAAACAACTAATTCAAAAAGACATTTGTACTTAGAAGTTTACTGCAGCACTATTTACAATAGCCGGGATATGGAAAGAACCCAAAAGCTCCACAATAGATGAATGGATCAGAAAGTTGTGGTCTATTTACACAGTGGAATATTATTCATTAGTCAAAAAAGACATATTTGATGCATTTGTGATAACGTGGATGGGCCTAGAAGGAATCATATTAGCGAAAATAAGCCAGAAAGGTAAATATGAGGGACATAGGGAAAAGACAAGAAGAATTTTAAACTGTCAGCAGAACTGAAACATAGAGCAAGAGAGGGAGATGGGGGCTAAAATCAGGGGAGGGATGAGCACAAGAAATGACAAGTGGACACTAATGTTCCTCCTTGGAATGTACCAGCGTCTTTTATTTTATTCATGTTGTTTCAGAGGGAGACCAATGTGAGCCCTCTGAGGTGGGTAGGAATAACCTTCCACCAGTACCCTAGGAAATCCTGTGAATAGATGCACAGGGCGAAATGGGATGAGCACATTTTCTTCTTATTGGGTTGAAGACACTGAAGGAGATAATTTGCATTTTTTGATTCAACAAGACCCCACCACTTTAGTTTGAGTCAACTGGGTGTTCTGAGAGGATCTAAAAAATACAATCCCTGCTCCCATAATTGATTCCTACAAATCTATCTGCTCCAATGTTGTAAAAGACACTCCAGCATTTATAAAGAACTTCTCTGTTTTCCCAATTGTCTAAAAATTTAAATATGAACTGAGCAATAGAGGATATTTATAAATTGGTTCATGGGTGATAAGGTGGTGGGAAAACCCTGGGGTAGACAATGATATAAAATATATATATGTGCAATCAATTGGAAAAAAAAAAAAAAGAGTGTAGACACAGATAGAAAGCCCTGGCCTTGGCACTCTCCCTAAGAGACAGTAGATTCCTACCCCTTCTAGCCTCCTAGTGGGCCCTCAGCTTCTGTGAGGCTGGGTCTACCTTACATCCACTTGGGCAGGGGATTCCCTGCCTTCCAATTCTTCAGTCACCTGATTCTCCGCATCCTCAGCCTCCACAGCCCTCTGCCAGCTAGCATATACTTTCACAGCAAGCCCTCTTTCTCCTTTCTCCCAAACACTACCACCAACTGTCCCTTCCCTTTCTTTCCGGCTTCTTTATTATGATTATCACTTCTCACCTCCCATTCATTACTCAGACCACTGATTCTCCTTCAGTCCCTAGCCTGTCCCTGCAGGCGCTCACACTGAGGCATGTCAGGACTACAGGGCTAAATTGAATTTACACCTTAGCGCTGGCAGCTACCTCCCTCTCAGAACTCTCTTCTCCAACTTAGTGACACCACCCTCTCCTCCTGCTCCTCCTGATGTTCCCTGGCTCATTTTGAGCCTTCTCCACGGGCTTCCTGTGGTAGCCTCCCCTCTCCTTCAACAGCACTGTTTCCCAAGGTCCTGCGCTCAGTCTGTCCCTCACCACACTCTTCTCACTACACTTGTTGTTCACACCTCTCCTCTTACCTTCTCATGTCTTATTTCCACTCTTTTGCTTTTCCTCTTCCAACCCAGACTTTCTCCACAGAGGAGGCCATTTCCAAGATTTTAACCACCACTCATATTTAGATGACCCTCCCCTCTGAAATCTATATTCACCTGCCAGAAAAGTCTTCTGAGACTGCTGAAGTCAATCTACCTAGACATTTCCATGTGCCATGCCCAGCATCTCTGAAATGAAACTCACCTTCCACGAAATTCTTTCTCTCCATCGCGAACTCCATTTGGAGGCTGTAGCACTCAGCCAATTATCTAAGCCAGAAAATGCAGAAATCTGGTTGTATTTCTCAATGACTCCCTCTCCTTCCCCCCACCTCAGACACATTTGGCAACCAAAGTCTAGGGGACCCACCCGTCCCCTCTGTCATTTCAATCCCCCACAGCCACAGCTTTTTTCTGGCCTGGATCCCAGTACTGTCTAACTCATCCTCTAGCATCCTGTCAAATACTCCCTTGGAAATAAACATCTGGTTATGTCATTCTCCTGCTTTCTACCTTTCAAGGCCCCAACTGGCCTCCAAGATTAAATTCAAACCTCTCACTGTGACCTCTGAGGCCTGGTCCATCTGGTCTCTGGCCAACTGCTACATATGCCACATTTTCCTCCTTCCATTCTCCTTTCTTGCTGTTGTTTCTATTTGAAATGCTCTCAACCATCTTTCTTCCTTAGACCTCCTCTGGAGAATTCCTCTCTAGCTTTTCTCTCCTTTCCCTCTGCCAGGCTGGGCTATGTGCCCCCCATTCCACCCACAGTCCCTATGCCTGCTCCCAGGAGAATACTCAGCACACTGCATAGTTTCCTTATCTGTCTTCCATTGATGGTTATGTACCTTGACTTTTTTAAACCTGTGTACTTTAGCACCAAATACAACACTGGACACAGTCTCAGGAATGTTGTTAGATCCAGGCCAGAGAAGTCCTGGACAAAGTGCTTTTGAGGGTCACAGATGTCACAAATAGATGTCAAAAAATCAGTGTTGTATAGTAGGGCACCTCCATCACGAGGAATCCAGCCTGGCAGGTCAACCTGTTGCCTACAACATCTACTAACACTGCTCAGGCTCCAGGGCAATGCTTTGACATATCTCTTATCCTGTGTCCTTAAAACCAAAGACAGCTGTGACAACTGCTGAAAAAGTTTGTGGTTACACAGTAATCGACCTAAAAAAACAGCTATAGTTCTGGAGTGCAGGGAAGATTTCAGTTATGGAAATGCTTTGGTAAGAGAAAATGCAAATTTTTTAATCCACATTTCCTCTCAGATAAAGTGAATGTAATTGATCTTTGCACTATGAATTATTGTTTCCAGTAGTCCCAGCATCCACTTTTCCCCTTCCTTTCTTGTGTCAATTGGAGCTTCACAGATACTCTTGAATTAGCATGGAATGTACTGTGGCTGCACAGAGTGACTGGGAGACATTTTGCAATATTCAACAATGTGTTAGTCTTAACTGTGTGTGTGTCTGTGTAAACAGATGAAAAGCGTGTGAAGCATGCATGATATTGATTATTTAGGATGACTGCATTGCACTTTCTTTATGAAGCATTCTGTGCTTTAAGAAAACCATCAATTTATTATTATCCTCAAACCACTTAGATGCAATGACTTCTAAATAATTCCATTCCTGCATTGGTTTGTTGTTGTCCATAGTCATATGCATGTGTTAAGTGTGCAATGTATTGCCACTCATAAGTTCAAGACCTTTTAGAAAATGGAGAGACAATAAAATTTGGCCGAGCTCTTTAACATTCCTTTAAAATATCTTCATCAAGAGACTTTTAGACTGAAAACAAGAAAATTATTTCATTAGTAAACCACTTCTACATCTTCTGATAAAGTCGCAACAGCCTGAGATGCCCTTTGACATGCATGAATCAATACAAGTAAAATTGATTCATGCATGAATCAATACAAGTAAAATAATTTGTAATTCTACAGTTAAAACCCAGCTTCACTATTTCATTAAAAAAATGTAAATTTTTTATTATTCCTGCTGACATAAATGTGAGGTACTAATGGATTCAAAGTCGTATGTCTAAAATTTAAAAGTGTCGAACACATACTTTTATCAAAATGGAATGCTGTTAAGTCATGGTTCAAGGTGAAAAAATTCACAGTCATCAATGAAATAACATTGGCATAATATCAAAAATCAATTCCATAAAGTTTTTGAAACAGTAAACGCAGCCCCAAAACATTTGCTCAAAACGTAAAAAAAAGGCAAATCAAAGATATAGAAAACACAATTATAATTTTATTTCTATCTATCTATCTATCTATCTATCTGTCTGTCTGTCTGTCTGTCTGTCTGTCTGTCTGTCTGTCTGTCTGTCTATCTATCTATCTATCTATCTATCTATCTATCTATCTATCTATCTATCTATACATCCATCTTCCATGTATCTATCTATTTTTGAGACTAGGTCTCGCTATTTTTGCCCATGGAACCTCAGGCTCACGTAGCCCAGGGTACCACAGACTCAAGCAATCTCCAGCCTCAGTTTCCCAGGTATCTGGGATTACAGGTGCACTCCACCACACACAGCTATTTTTTTTTTTTGGAACTAGGTCTTGCTACCTTGCCCCAAGTGGGACTCAAACCGTGATCCCTGGTCCCCACCATAGCTTCCTAGGCTGCCATTTACAGGCACACGCCACCATGCCTGGCCTATGTTTTCTAAAAGATTAGGTCTCACGATGTTGCCTGCGGTAGTCCTGAACCCCTGGACTCAAGTGATCCCTAGCCTCAGCATCCCAGGTAGCTGGGATTACAGGCACACAGCACCCGGCACAATTAGAATTTTAAACATTATCTATTCTATAGTTACAATTAATTGAATTTTTCCAGAAAGGAAATTTTTATGAGAACTTCAAAGAGACAGTACTAATATAAGTATATCAATGCAATCTAGACTTTAAGACCTCCCTATTGTTAAACATCTAGCAAAATGATAAAATAATTTTCAGGGAAAAATATGAAATTAGGATATGCAAATTTCAATAATTATCAAAGTTGCCCTACTCTTTCACATAAAGGTATTTTAATAGCTCATTTAAATTATAAAACTCAAAACTGAATATAGTTTAATGCATTTTGTTGTTAATATAGGAAAAAAGAGTAATATATTAAACGATATTGTTGATGCTTGAAAAAAAATTTCAAAGCATAAATATTTACAGGAAAACCTTATTGCCTAATGAAAAGAATGCAGCTTCAGCCAGAATTTCAGGAAACTTTCTGGATGCTTTAATTAGGAAATAAGTCACTGAGTTCAACTGTCTTAGAGGATGTAATAAAAATGTAAATCAGATAAAATGGAGATTGTTCCCTGGTCTGCTGCCTGATTTTGTATGGTCTGTGACAACTAATGAAGAAAAATATGTTGTGCAACAAATGTTGGCGCGGATGTGGAGAAAAAGGAACTCTCTTACACTGCTGGTGGGAGTGCAAACTGGTCCAGCCACTATGGAAGACAGTGTGGAGGACCCTCAAACAATTGAAAGTGGACTTACCATTCGACCCAGCAATCCCACTACTAGGAATCTACCCAGAGGACATGAAGATATTAATTCAAAAGGACACATGTACGTGCATGTTCATTGCAGCCCTGTTCACAGTTGCAAAGAACTGGAAACAAACCAAATGCCCTCAAGCAGATGATTGGCTAAAAAAAATGTGGTACATATACATGATGGAATACTATGCATCCATCAAGGAGGACAAACACATGTCATTTGCAGCAACCTGGATGGAACTAGAGGGACTCATATTGGCAAAAATAAGTCAAAAAGAAAAAGAGAAGTACAGAATGGTCTCACTTATATGATGGATATACGGAAAAACAAACAAACAAATAAGAAAAGATGAAAACAACCAATGGGACTGAACCATGGAGATAGAGAGAGGAGGAGGGGGAAGATGGCGGGGGAGGTGAACAACAGGCCAAACAACCAACAACTGAACATCAACTTAACCAACCAACAATTTGCAGAAAAATGGGAGAAGGAGTGACTGAAGGGAG
>PVHY01027464.1:0-16195 GCA_004024945.1 Uropsilus gracilis
CCTCCCTCCTTCCATCCCTCCTTCATTCTCCTCTCTCTCTTTTCTACACACACATCTCTCTCCCTCCCCCTCCTTCCCTCCATCCCTTCCTTCCTCCCCCATCTTTTTTTTTTTTTTTTATAAAGCATTGATCTACAATGCTTTATAAGTTTTAGGAGAATATGTTCACATTTCTACAAAATAAGTCATTACTTCATATTCACAAATAAGATATCAATAATCCTCCGTCACATACTTTGGGGGCTCTCCCTCCTCTCTGCCACTCCCCTTTCTTTTCCAGTAGCCTTAGTTGTGTAGTATGTAGGGTTTGTTTAAATTTTATTTAGTCTAGGCACAATCTAAGTACACAATGGCAGATGACTGGATAAAGAATATGTGTCCATATAAGCATAATGGAATACTATTTAGTTACACAAATCAGGTAAAATTCTGCCATTTGTCTCGGTATACCTAGGAGATATTATGCTTAGTGAAATAAGTCAGATAGAGAAACACAAATACCATATGATTTCATTCATATTTGGTGTTAAGAGAAAACAAATATTTGAACTAAATGAAATGAAAATAAACTTTTAGACTTTAAGATCATTTGTGGTTTTAAACGGAAGGAGAAAGGGGGCGGGCAAAGTATGCATAAGGAATTAACTACATGGTGAAAGTAAAATGAAACTTTTAGTGCTTAACTTAATGTAGTATATATGCATATATATATTAATTTGTTTTAGTAATGCACACATGAAGCATATAAAGTTATAATGCAGTTTGCTTTATAAAATGTTACCAATTTCAAAAATAATAAAAAAAGGCTCCCTTTCAGTAATATTATGTGCTTAACTTGAGAATATTAGAAATAGATTTTAAAAAATAGGTGCTTACAGACATGATTTTATCTGTGTATGTATATATATAATGTGTGTATATATGTATAAACATGTTATAAATCATTATTTTCTTCATTTTGTAATATTCACTCAGTATTGCTGACAAGTACAGATTTAAAAGTACAAGACATTATTGATTTGCATGAGTATATATAAATTGTAAATATATACATATATATACTTAGATGCTTTATCGTTTATCCAAATATGTGAAAGAGTGCATAAAGAACGTATTTACTGAGTGTGTTTCCTATTGATTTTAATGATATAGTTGCATCTATAAATGTTTGGAGAAGGTTTTAGACATGAGTAAGGGGAAAGAGAAAAATGGTTAAAACATTAAATATTTTCTGTGGCCCTGCACTGAGCCAGCTACTTTACATAGAGCATCTTAATTAATTTTCACAATAGCACTAATTTGTCCATACTTCTATTTTGGGTAAGGGTTTCTCTCTGGGTCACATACATGGCAAATAGTAGGAGATTCCTGCTCAAAAATCAATTGACAGCAAAGAAAAATACTTAGACTAAAATGACATTTCCTATTCCTAAGTATTTCACATATATTAATTTATTCCATGGTGTCAATACAGTTATTGCTATTTTCAGGGTAGGAGAACAATGAAGGCTCACCAACCGTAAGTGACTTTCCCAAGTGTAAGAAGTGTAAGAAGTTGAGCCCAGGAAACAGCCCTGAGGTCTGGTCCTACTTAATACTAAAAACTCTGCTTTAAAGTGCTGTCCAAAGTGGGCCAAGCTTCTGAAAAAGAATCTGAGACAAAAGCACCACTGTCACGTATCTTGCCATAAGACAGAACTGAGTGAAAATAGGTTAATGCTTATAAGCAGGTTTATAAACTCTACATGTGTTTTATTCTGCTACTATGGAAATTGTGGGTTTTTTTTTTTGTCTGAAATGAAAAATAGTTTTATAAGAGAGAGAGATAATAGTGGATCATGCTCACATTTTATATCTTAGTTTAGATTGACAAACTTTACTAGTAAATTTCACAAAGTCGCTATTATTTTGGATGTCTTGATGTTATTCTTCTTTATCATTGTAAAAAGTCTCCTTCTCCCCAGTTTTTTTCTTATGTTCCTGATTATTCTTTTGTTTTTATATTTGGAAAAGAAACATTGGCATAAGATTTAGAACAATGTAACACAGAATTTACAGCTCTATATTGGTTAGTTCTTATGAGACAGGCTTCTGCAATAGATCCAGGAAGAATACTGGAGTTTTTGAGGAAGGCAGCTCACAAATCCTACAGAGGTTCCAAAATATCTAGAAGGACCCAGCACTTTCTATATTTTGCTCAAAAATGTCCACTTGGGGCTAAGTCATGATTTCTGCAAAGCAGAATGAAAGAAAAAGAGATGTAGGGGAGTCAAAATGGTGCTCTCCAGACTGATGCAGTTATTTTTAAGAAGCCTTCATAGAAATTCCATGGAACATTAGCCATATGGTAGCACCTAGCTGAAAGGTGAATTAGAAAATATAACCTTTATCTGAGATCATATACTTGTTCAACATCTTCAATTTTCTTATCGTTACAAAAGCAAATATATTCTATAGCTGTGGCATCACTTTTCCCTCTTGTTATTTTTTAAATAATTAAGTAGTATTTGTTTTGTCATTTTCTCTTTGAATGATCAAATGATCTCACAAACTAAAAATTTTTCTAATACATTTGGCAAAATAAGCACTCACTGGATACTTACTTATAAATTAAAGTTAGTCATTTACCACCAAGATTAAGAGGAATAACAGTTTGATCTTCTCTCAAAAATCTCCAGTTTGATGGAGAAAGACCTGTAAAGTGTCATATTATACAAAGTGAAGTATTTTTAAGAAGAGATAGCTATACAGAGAAAGAATACCCGACAGATTTGTAAATCAGGAGTGAGCGTAGAAAGAGATTAGGAATACTCCCTAGAGGGAATGAAATTTGATTTGGCCTCAGAAAGTTTGCATTGAATTTCACTATTACTAAAGGAAAGAAAAACCCACAACATAAGTAATATATTTCCAAAACTTTCTTTCCATCTACTTAAGTTCATCTGAGAGCAATTGTTTAGTATTTAAATATGGGATATGCCTTTATAATCAGAAATTCAAGGACCTAGAGCAGAGTCACCAAATCACCAACCATTGTCAAGACTGATCTGGTATGTTTTTGATAAATAAAGTTTTATTGGATAACTGCACATCCATTATGTATTGTGTAGAGCTTCTTTGATACTACAGCAGACTTAAGTTCCTGGCAGAGATAGTATGGCCTGCAAAAACAAAAAATATTTTTTATTGACCCTTCATGGTTAAAATCCACAGACTCCTGACCAAGATTATAGAATTCTACATAGGTATAAAATGTGATCTGATTATTTTAGGAATGCAGGATGCCAAAACTCCCCCAAATTCTTTGACAACAGCTTCAAAACAAAGCGAGATAGAGAGTTGAAAGGTTGATAAATACACTACTGTCAGGACCACAATTTTAGGTTGTGTAAAAATGTAAATGTCCCAGATAGTTCCTTTCTCAGTTCATACACTAGAGAATACACATGCTATGATGTGAGTAGTAGAGTGACAAACATCAACTTTACAACTTTGTTAGGCTATCTGTAAGAAAAAAGAGATAGAAAAGGAAAAGGAAGTGAGTTATAAAGTGTGTGTTTTCATTCAAGATTAATTTATTCCCCTTAAGTTTCTGACTTTGAGTTTAGTCCCTTTGATCTGGAGCCTTCCTTCCCTTTTGCCAGTGTTCTAATACATTCATGCAATCGACAAGATCAGTGCAATTTGAATCCAGGAGGATTTACATAGCCAAAATAAGTAGGTCAACTCCAAAGCAAAGGAGCACACTTAGAGCAACAATGCTAATAGGGAACCTTTATTCTTTTGTAATCATAATATAAATATATCTTTGTCCTTTGTCAAGTGACAATACAGAGAAACTAGAAATGTTTGCTTCCCTATTTCTATTACCAGTTTGTTCTCAACTCTCAATTAACTGAATCAATGATCCCCAGCACATCAGAAGGATCTGTGTTAATAAATGTTAATGCAATGATATATGGGCTGAAGCAGTAGAAAGGATATTGCTCTGAGAAACATGGTGATTACATTTACGGAATCATAACTTAGAAGAATATTGAAAGTCAAGGGATTCGTTTTCTCATTTTACTGTGAAGAAAACCCACATCGAGACTGATAATGTGACCTACATATTATCCCAAGTGGATTGTACATGGGGACCTTGGAGATTCATTCTCCTCCACCCTGCTTTTTCCATGTGAACCTTACATAAATCAAACAATCCCAAGAAAATTTCTGCATTATAGGATATTAACAGCCCAAAACTTTAACATAAGTAGATAAGTAAATAAACAAAACCTATTACACCTAAGCAACGTCTTTCTGATTTTTAGCTTTGGGATTCACTCACATTATAATCTTTCTTATAAGAAAGATCTGAATCTGAGCTACTTGATCTCTTTGATAAAGTGAGTCCCCATTATATTAGCAAAATTTTTTATTTTTCCTTTTATTCCCCTCAGAAAACAAGAGCAGGAGGAAACAATGAATCTATATAACAGACATATCTGAATCACTATTAGAAGTTTTCAGTTACCATCTCTATCTCTTGTTTAAGATAAATTTCTTACACTCAATGTGTCTCAAAAATTTAATTAAAAAAATAAGAGTGATATATTTACGTGTCATTTTGAGGCCTATAGACAAGTATGATACTCAGCACATAATGGTGGAGTCATGGTAACACAGACCTGCTTCTCCCTTGCTTTCTTTGTCTCCATTTTCTTTTTGACATTGACCTTTCAAAATACACATATTTCAAATAAACAACCAAAATATATCTTTCTGTTTGCATTAATTAATTTTTTTAGCAAATATAATCAACTCATTGTTTTATTTTTGTGTGGAAAAAAGGGTCAGCTGCTTCAAGGCATTTAGCAATATAATTTTTTCTTTCTTTGACTATATCTACATGTGGCTTTTTGTCTAACATGATCATATTCAGTATATTAAGACAATCCTTGAATTTTTTTGAGAAATTTATTTAATTCTTCATCTGAATTAAAGAAGTTGAACAGTTTTGTCCCAATGCAGACAAAGCTCTAAGAACATTTTACATTATGGGTTATATAGAAAAGAATGTTTTTCTCTCTCTATTCAGTATGTTTATAGGTCTCTCTTACCCTCAACAGTTGGTGTGTGCCCAGAGTATGTAAAATCATTTCAGTGTTGGCCCAAGTAAAACACAGAGTAATTAGAGAAGTAAATCTATTCCCTCCAATTCATTGTGTGTTTTCATGAGCCAAATGGAATTTTCCTTGTAATTACCTAATGTTTGGGGATTATCACATTACTGTTTATTTCCTAACTCCAACTGTTGACCATGTGTCTGTCTGTCACTTTCTCCTGCTCTTCTAATAAGCTGACCAAAAAGGCAAATTAAGGAAATCTTTACAAAAATTCAATTTATTTTAAAAGTGAATTGAAAGTATTGCTGGATGAATTCCTTTCTTGATATTTCCATGATAGATTTCTAAATGTCTAAAGAGTATTCATGTGTGTAAAGAGTGTTCACAGGTTTGAGACTAACAAGAGAAAAGTTGCTCTGATACCATCAAACCTGGAGAATCTATATCACCAGGTAATTTCTCTTTGTGGTATAGTGAACTAAGGCCTTTCCAAATGTCCTATGTCTATGTTGCTGAGGATATCCACTTACCTACATTTTCTCCCCTAAACTACTTAATAACATCAGTGATACTGTATTGAATTATAAGAATTTTCAAAGAAAATCTTTCTCTTTCTCTGAATCTCTGTCTCCAGGCTTAATTCTTAATGCAGACTAATATGACTGATGTTCAGGTTATACTAGCAAGCACATTTCTATCACGTTCCTCTTTCAGAAAATACAAGTAATTCTAAGGAGTCACACTCCAGACTTTTTGTTGTTGTTGTTGCATCTTGGTTTCTCTTACGCAATTATATATCTCTTAAAAATGTTTTATTATTCTAGATAAAACTTATACATGGTATTACCAATGCAATTGTTTTGATTTTATTTTATTCTCTATAGAGAAGTTGTTCCACCCACCCTAAATTTGTCTACACTGTATAGAACTCTGGTAGATTAGAATATAATTGCATTCTGATTGTACATGTGTGAAAGAGATATCAATCTAAAGAAGATTACATATTTGTATGTATGAATGATTTTTATAACTACCAGTTGTATATGGAATAAAACACAAACTTTTAAATCATTTTTCCATCTTAGCTTCAATTTGATCACCTTCTTTCCAATGATCTAATATTTTAATACACTAATTTTTTTTTGCATGTGTGTTTTTTTCCCTTTGTTCCTTTTGAGACTATTCTGCAAGATAATGAACTCTTTGTTTTAAATATGAGCTACATATTCCTAGAGAGATTTAAGTGTCTAGTAAACTGCCATCAAGAGTTTTTGTCAGTCACCACCATCTTCGCAGTTGATCTCACACTTCTGTGGTCTAATATCACCTCTCTTCACCTCACCATCACTATGGTTTCTAGTCACAAAACACTGTCTATTCCTGAATCCTTTAAACTTTCTCACACTATTCTAGCTTCTTAACTCACTGCTTTCTGCACATTGTTAATCTTTAAATCTGTGTTTTGGTGATAGGAAGAATGCAGCTATCTAATAGAGGAATAAATAAGCTTAGTGAGAAATTCTGGCAACACTACACTAAAAATGCTATCGTTACCAGTAAAGAGCTGGAAACAAGATAGAAGATAACAATGATGAAATTTATTATGGGAAAAAAATAGGAGAACTGTAAAAGAAATATAATCAACAGAAGAATATTTTACCAGAAGGAGCCATCTGAGAATGACTGACTCCATGTGTATGAATGAAAATGTGTTAGTGAATTTGCAGTGTATGTGTGTTTGCATATTCACATATGAAAAAAAAATCTGAAGAAAATGAAAAAATAAGTCCAGGTTTAAAATCTTATTAATAGACTTCAGTTTTTAAAAGAGAAACAAGACAAAGAACTTTTCATAAAATGGTCATTCATAAGGAATGACAATGAAAAGAAACCTTGGGTTTGTGTATAAACTTTCTTTGTATTTATTTTGGTTTGGCTGCAGGAGAGAATGAGAGTCTACATACATTATAAAAGCAGAGTGTGCAAAGAATCCTGCAGTTGGAAACATATACTTAGAGGTGGTGATGCAATTATTTTTCAAAGGAAACACATTAAATGTCATGGAAACTGGTCTAATGCTATGAGTGGTGTGGTGAAATGACAAATAACTTTCTAAGGCAGGTATTTGGCACAGGCCCTATGGGTCACTTGAAACTATATATATTGACAAGGTAGAATGTCTGTTACAGATAATAAATGATTTAAGGTGAGGATGACAATTTTTAAGTATATAGATACTTGTCATAATGGTTTGGGTTAACCTACAAATACCTATAATTTAGAGATTATGGGACACTTTCCAATGGAATAAAATGATTTCAATCAGTAAGGACTGTCATTTATTTAAGATGAGTGGATTTTTCTTATCCTCATGCTAGTTTACTTGGTTTATGATCCATTAAAATAATGTATGTATTGAAAATTGTAGACTGTCACCCAGTTGTTTTCATTATTTATGAGACATCATTTGCCTCAGTTTTAAAATGGCAGTGCTTTAAAATCTATCAGGTTTTCCAGCAGATGGTTTTCTGGAAAACCTATGAGCTTCTTATTTCTAACAATTTTGTAATATCAAAAGAATCAAAAACTTGACTTATTAGTATTCAGTTCTCCAATTCAAAATTCAGTTAGGAATCTATGTAAATGGATTTATAGTGAGAAAAAACAAGAGAATTTGAAGGTAATAAAAGAGACCAAAAGGGAGAAAATGAGGTATAAATACTGAGATATAAATAAAAACTGTTATTTTGTTTTCTCAAGTCTTTCTAAAATTATCAATCCTTTTGGGGCAGCAAGATTATCTTAACTTTTTTTTTTTAATGCTAGCACATAGAAGGCATTCAAAACACAAGTGAAAAATGAGAGAGAGTTAAAGTAGCTATTTTGAGGAAAAAATTACTTGAAATGGCCATTGCTAAAAAATAATAATATTGTGTAGAAAAGGTGGAAGATATGCTTCATGCTATGTTACCATTTGTCAACTATATTTCTTCTAAATTGTTCCTAAAACAAATTTCTTAAAAAACTCCCACGGTATAAATTTGTGACTGACAATTTAATGAATGAGCTCTTTAAAGTGGGTTACCTTAGACTTAGAGACAAGGAAGTAAGCTCTGTTTGAAATAAAGATGTAGTTTCTATGTAATTCATTTTTTTTCCTTTTTTAAACTGAAAAAAAAATCTCTCATTTTAGAATCCCACTTTTCTGAGTCACTTCCAATGTTTTCTCAACTAATGTGGTCAAATAATGCTGCTATATTATGGATGCACTAAAAAGGAGGGGAGCTTAATTTCTCTTATCTCTTGCAGACAGACTGTAATTAGAATTAGCCAGGGTTTTACTTAATTTTGCAGGAGTTCTTGTGTACAGCCTTCATATCCTTAGTATAATTAACATTGTATCACTCCCATTAGTGTTTTTAAGCACTTAAATTGTGCCATAATGGTCACAGCTAAAGTCGCCATTAAAGGGCAATTGCTATTTATTATGATCATAAAATAGACACTTTACTACAGAAAAAAAATATGTATATATTGGGTTCCATTTAGAAAGCAGGAATAGACAGCACCATTAGTTATGGCCCCCTTGGGCTGAAAGGGCTGTCACAAATTGATCCTATACTTATTCTGTTCAGTGGGCATTGGGGAAATCTAAAAACAGATGACAAATCATTGCTTATTTTTTAAGCAAAGTTTAGATTAGCTGAGTTTCCTTATAGACTCATAAAATGTTGTTGTTAGGACAAACCTAGATAATGATCAAATCTCGTCCTCTTATTTCCACAAAAGAAAAGTGAAACAAGAATTTGACGTCAGTCACAAGGTTACAAAAGCATTAGCAGACCTGAGTCAGATGTCAAATCAAAAGACTTGAACGTCTCATGCCTATGGCACCAGGAATTACTGAATTAATTTACCATTAGATTTTCTTTTCTTTTGTCTCCAGCAAATGATTGGCACCCCTTAGATTAAGCCGAGCTTTGTTGACTATCAAGGTATATAGGTTTCATATATGACACCTTTGCTGAGTTCAAAGTCAACCATGTCGTGTAGCTATTAAATAAGATTTGCTTTCACATGTTTGATGATTGTACATGGTTTTGTTTCCTTTTGTTTTTCAAGATTCCTTTTATTGGAGGCCACTAAATTATCCTTGAAGTCACTATTTTTTATCATTAAAAAGTAAAGAGCCCTATAATACTTTTTTTCTACTGATCATATTGCATATTCAGCTGCCTATTTCCTTTCTATAGGTTAATTTTCTCTTCCGACCCAGGTGAGTGGAAGATATATATTATTCAGTTGAATTGTTGGAATTCAACACAAACCATTTATAGGCATAAACAATTATCACTGAAATGAGAACAATTTAGTGGTCTTGCATGATTAATGTCCTACATAAATTCTTTATGACATTGAATTGAAAGATGATGTTATGAATGTATAATAGGAAGTTAACAGAATGTGTCACCTTTTGATTAGTTTCTGAGGAGACAGACCTTGCAATCAGTGGTTTTGTAATGGTCAGGGGCCTATAAAACTACCATATTTGTTCCTTGTAAATTAAAATTTAGAAGCCACAATGATGTATGCCTTTAGACCAGCTGGGGGAAAGTGCCTGGAAGAGAAGATTGCTTTATATTTTTTTCTGATAAATTTCAACTGTATGTGTGCGGAGTTGTTTTTTCTCTTTAATGTTATTGTTGCTTTGGAAAGCCTAACAGCACAATGTATAACTTTCTCTTTTGTAATTGTTTATATTTGGGGGGAGCTTTAAAAAGTCTATATTCTGAAATGGAATCAGAGAATGTATCATATGCATCTTTGATTTTTATAATTATATAATTTATAATTATAAATTATCAAAAATTTTTATAATTATGAAAAATCAAAGATGCATATGATCTTACAGAATATCTTACTCAAGTTTTACTTATAACTGAATCATTAAAATAAGAGGCAGTTGAAGTGATATTATTCATAGCAACAAGAGTAGTAACATCTGAATTTATTTTATCTTGCAGAGTTCCTATTTTGTTCTTTTCAACATCTGATGTTAGTGATCCCAACCAGGATTTTTATCATATCATTGATTGATTCCCTTATTAAATCAATACATGCTTTTTGGGTGCCTGGCCTATGCCAGACACCACTGTTCTAGGCATTAGGGGAAAAGGAATGAACAAATGAGATGAAAACACATGCTATTCTGACACATTTTAGAGGTGAAGTGTAATTTATCAAACAGCAAAATATATGGCATATACATAATGATAAATATTATGTAGAAAACAAAGCAGAACAGAAGGATTGATGGTTATTATAATTTTAAATAAGATGGCTAAGATAGAATTCACAAAGCCTTTGTCAAAGCAGACAGTGAGGGAATCACAATATAACTTGGGGAAGAAATTTTATTTAGAACAATGACCTATCTCCGAAACTGAGAGAAAAGTACAGCATACTGTGTTTGGAAAATATTTTGTCTAGCTAGAATGATGGAATAAGAAGAGGGTAAAGATGAATTGGCGTTTAGAAACAGAATGTTAAAGCCTCACATCTAAGTAAAATGAAACAATTTCTATTTCTAATGAGATAGCAATTTATTTCTCTATCTTAACTAGTCCAACATATATCTAGTGACCTCCTACTAAGTTTCAGGAATTAAGTCAGTAAAATACGTTATTAAACTCAAGACTTCAGTTTTTACTCTAAGAGAAATTTAGTACCATTTTGATCAGGGGAGTGACCTGATTTACCTTTTTTGGAAGCCCTGTGAGTGATGTTTGGCATGGGACCTAATAGGGAGAGAAACAATTGCTTTAACCCAGAAAGAGATGATAGTGATTTGGACCAAGTAAAGTTGTAAGTGGTAGAAAGGGTCAAGATAACAGGTAGTTCTGGTGTTATCTGAGCAGGCACTCTGTCATCTCAGTGTCTCCCATGATGTGTTTGGACCTCAGATAAATGTAAACATCATTAAAAGGCAATCTTTCATCCAAAAAAAGTGCTGTACCTGTATATCTATATTACTTTGTTAATCATTACCCTTCCCTAGGTCCCACAGAAGCTTTTATCCTGTTTTCTCCCCTACTTCTCTATCATAATCTATTCTGTGGTCAACCTCTATAAAATTTAGCAATGTGAAAACCTCACTTCTACTCAAGGACTTGGCTCTTGCACATGAAAATGACCCTTAGTTTTGACACATCGAAAGCCCTATTAAAAAAAAAATAGAGAGAGAGAGAGAATGCTCACTTTAGCTTCTTTTATTCTAAACTCTACTCACCTTACCTTTAATTCAAACAATGCACAAACTTCAAAGGAGGGAGAGCTTGGGGGAATGATAAGTGTTAAACATTAAATGCACAATAGATACTATTTCAAATAATATTCTACTGCAAGAATATAGTACAAGACTGGCCTAAGGTGATTTTTCAAATACCTTTATTCTCCCCCTTTACCTTCAGTGTCCTTTAATGACACTACCCTTCCTACCAGAAGATTCTTTATCTCCCTTGCCTCTACTGCCCACCAGTCTTCTACTTTCTCTTCATTTAGAAACTTATAAATTCAATTGCTCAAAGGAACAAGCAATTGATGAAATATTAAGTTTTGCTTTCCAATGGATTTTTGTTCTTTCTTACAAATAATGTGGTGAAACTAGAATTTTAGGGATTATGAGATGCCTCTGTTTGTGCTTTTTGCTCTTCCTTGGACAAAAAGCATTAGGTAAATAGCTATAGTTTCTCAAAATTGAAACATTATAAAATGAATAGAATCTTTTGTTTATGAATTGAGTCAAATGGACATGTAACGTATAATGAGATGGCAGAGTGAGCTTCTTAGAACAACATTCTAATAAGAGACTAATCTACTTTGAATTTTTCTTAAATCCAATCTTTGTTGTCCTTTTGCTAGTATCCTACTTGAGGCCAAGTTCCTTAGAAAACATAAGTATTAAAACATTAGCATTTCTTCAATGTATTTTTCAATAGATTAACTTGTAATATGGTTTTGTTTCAAAATGACACAAAACTTATGAAAAACAGTTACCTTTTATCTTTTCAGATCTTTTCCCTCTCTTTAGATATTGTGTATATGTATGTGTTATGTGTGTGTGTTCTGCTGCTTCCCTTTGGGCATCTGAAACACAGACTTATTCTATCCATGAGTAAATCAGCAGTGTAATGAAAGTGTTTTCTGACCAACCAGGTCATGCAAAAAAGAGACTAAATTATGGTCCTAACTTCTAAATCTTCAGCAGCTTAAGGTTTATTTTAATAGTAAATAGCAAAGTCACCATTCACTGAACGCATATCACAAACCAAAATATGTAGAGCATTTTACCCTCGTTACCATATTTAATTCTCCCAATCCCTGTGGCAGGTCCATCATAATATTCATTTTATATATGAGAAAATTGAGGATCAAAGAAAATAAGTACTTTCTCAAGGTCATCTATTAAAAGTTTGAGCACGAAATCAACTCATTTCCCTCTAACACTAGAACCCAAGATTTTCACAGTTAATACTGCCTTCTTTTAACTCACTGTCTTTCCTGGTCTTGTTGCAGCCACACATGGTTTGTCTATACATGTGTTCTCCGGCTCAACAACATTATTGCTCCAAATGCAGCCTTTATTTTGTTCTCTTCTTAGCAACAAGTTTATCTGCCCAATAGCTGAATTCACACTTAGTTATTTGGGGGAGGAGTCATTACTGGATTTTTTAATTAGCTGAAAACAAATAATCACCAAACATTGTGACCCCTGTTTAATGATGATAAATCTCCCAGCAGCCTTAGGAATACTGCATTTTGCTCAGTGCATATTTCTCTTGCCTGCTGTGTTAAGCAACTCAGGTTGTTACACTAACGTGATAGAATGGCTTATGAACAACAGGAATTTGGATTTGGGGGGTTTATATGTGCTGAAAGTTCTGGAGGCTGAAGTTCTCTAAGATTGTGATGCCAGCTTGGTCGAGTTCTGGAAAGAGCCTTGTTTGAGTCAAATGACTGGCATACTATATCCTTAAAAAGGGAGTAGATAGCTTCCTGGCTTCTTCCTATAAGAGTGCTCATCCCATTTTTCAGGGATCCATCTTCATGGTGTAATTATCTCCAAAGGTCCTACCTTCCAATATCATCATATTGGGGATTCTATATCAACACAGGGATGTGGAGAAGGGGGAACACTAACCCGTTAACAATTGTCAAAACACCTCAGCCATCACTAACACTGGGAAACCAGCAGTTTACTTTCAATGTGTTTGTGATGGCCCATGGCTTAAATTATCTCTTGATATGATGAAAATAGCAAGAATTTATCACTAAGGTTTTTTTTGTTTTTTTTTTTTAGTAATATGATAACTTTCTACTATTGAGAGACAATTTTCCTTATAAGTAAAATGTACCACTATGAGCTTGCTACTTTATATTCTCTGTCAGTAGTGACAGGTGATTTTCTTCTCCTTAAATTAGGGAACTATTCTAGCAGATCAAAGTAATTTTTAGGACATGATTGACATTTGGAAAAGTGATATATGTCTTTTTTTTTTTTTTTTTTTTTTTTTTTTAGCAGAAGATACTTATTACAAGCAAGGAAGTCTCTGTGTTCCAATAAAACTAAAGAAAGAAAAACTTTGTGCACTGGTAATTCTCAAGAAGAAAAGCAGTGAAAACAATTTACATTTCATTCCTATGAACATCACAATCAGCTTTAAGTTTCTAGGAATGTTTCCATCCTCTCCTTTCTATCCTCTGCCTTTCCACAGAGGCAATTTATATAATATTCATTAAGATTATAACTTCTGCAAAGAAACTTCTTTAAAACTTGCAGTTCATATTTACATATATTTTTCTAAATTAATATCATCAATCACTTTGCCACTCTCTGAGGACTTTAATTCAATGCAATTTTAAAACAGACATGTATTATCATCACATACTATTGTTTATACTATTGTTTTATTTTATTGTGATTTATCGTCTGACTCTCCCATGAAATTATGGATGCCTTGGAGTGAAATCATACTTTTACCTTTTAATGTCCATAATGCATCCAAGTAAGGTATGAGAGTGCTGATGCTATTCATAAACAGGAGACCACAAAATTCAAGACAAAACAAATCAAGAGGCATTTTTACAGATTTTTCCCCAGACACAAAAATGTTTGAGTTGTATTTTCCATCCTATCTAAGTAGTAGAGTGTAAACCTTTAAAATAACATAGAATTATCAGCTTTCACTCTTTGCTCAAAGAATTGAGGTAAAATAATTCTACTAGAAATAGTCTATGAAAAAAATGTAGAAATAAAGATAGAGTAGTAGGTCACACAGTAACAGGATTTGCCTATTCTCAACCTTCTTTATTAGGGCTTTTCTACTTTCATATGTTAGAAGGATCTTACCATTAAAATTTAACCAACAAAAAATTCCTGACAGGGTTTCAGTTATCAGGCCAACAATCCAGAAGAGGATAAGAGAACATTGCTTTTCTGTTAAAAAAAAAAAAAAAAAAGACTAGCATTTGACTGAGGCATTCAAACAAATGCCCAACAGTAATGAAAAGCATCATGAAAAATTCAATATACCTGAGATCTGTACCCAGTTTTTAGACCCTGCTGGGAAGCAACTAACCTTGCATTTCAGTCAAGATTTTAATATAGATTTTCCCTTTAAAATGACACTAAAAATGCAACATGAGCTTTAATGATACTTAACCTAAAAATGACAGTACCACAGAGTGAAATCTATAGAATGAACTGCAAAAAACAGTTTTTGGAAGAGGTGAAACTCAAGTGGGATCTTAAAGACTTTGAAGGATGGAAAGAGGATGGATTAGAAAAGTCAAGAGAAATGGCTTAGGGGTACAGAGACCACAGGGGTAACGGGAGCATCAAGTGATAAGTGGAGAAAAGCTGGGTCTGGGAACCTGAGAGAAACAGGGTTACATAGTGAGAGTGGGACGAGATTGAAGTGGAAGTGTTTGAACTTAATGCAGTAGGTAGGAGGGATAATTTTATTTTTATAAGCCCAGCAGTTGTATGGTTTAACTGAACTTAACTTTAGTAACTTTCTTTGTTATAGTCCTTTGTTCATCTACAAACATTAAATTTACAGGTGATGTGGTAGTGGGAGATATATGGAGTCAACACCTGAGGGGAGAAATCTAATCTTGTACCGAATTAATAGTGTGAGCAAATGAAAATAAAACAAAAACTCTGATCATATTATACTGAGACCTGCACCAACTCTTAATTCTTAGGACATGTCCTTTCATTGAAGAAAAGGTTAAACTTCAAGTTGGGGACATAATGGAGTAAATAAAACCCTTCTCTTGATATTTTCCTTTACTTTGTAACACAAGGTATAGAATACAAAGAATCAGCTATAATTAAAAGGAAAAAAATCATTTAAGTAATTTTTATTCAACTTTTCAAGTAGTCTGATTTAATAATTATATATTAAATATCAATCTTATTGCAGGACTGGAACTGGGGTTGATTTCAGTCTTGGTATTCATAGTTCCCCAAGTAATTATTGAATAAGTGCTATGTTATTTTAGATGAAGACATCTTTGTGAGAACATCCTGTCTCCAAAAACCTCAAATCTAATATTTTAAAAATTAGTTTCCACCTAAGGTCTTTGGGAAACATGTTTGAGAATTTATGCCTCAGCTATGCTTTATCTTTCAACCTTCTGTGTTCAAATTTCTGATCCTAAAGCCCATTTTATTCTTAGTATAAATGTTGTCATTTCCTAAAACACACATATTAAGTTCATTAATCTGAGTGAGTGTTCGATTTCCTCAGTTATTTTATTTGTTTGTTCATACCCTGTTGTGTGTTGGGCAGGTCGTGTGAGAGAGACCAGTGAGAAAAAGACAAGACAGAGAGTTTGTGAGAGTTCTCAGTTTTCAGAAGATGGAGGGAAATGTACTAGTGAGTCTAGGCCTCGAATGGCTCCCAACAACTGTGGGAGTATGAGGAGAGGTCTAGCCTCTCTGGTGGAGGTGACTTCAGACTGAGATGCAGAAGTTAAAGATAGACTCAGGTTTGAATAGAGAGCTTTTCACATTTTTTTTT
>PVHY01027465.1:0-16199 GCA_004024945.1 Uropsilus gracilis
GAAAGGACTTTGGACAATACTGAGAAAGGTTTTGGACAATGTTGAAGTATTCTGAGTCTTACATGTTTCTTTTGTAATTATTAGGATAATTAGAAATCACTTTGTTAGAAATAAATTAGTCTGCACTGCACTGATAGTCTTACATTGGTTTGGTATTTTGGTTGAGAAGGCTGGGGATGGTGGTAAGAACCCACGAGTGAAAAGTTTAAACTGTGTTTTAAAGTTTTTCTTTTCTGCAGTTTTTGGAGCTGAGAGCAGTTGGCTGGCTTTTGCATATCAATGGTAAAAGTGATCAGTGAAAATGCTAATGAAGAGTGTGTAGCCTGCTTTGGAGAGAAAAGCAGGCAGATAGCTGTATCCAGTTAAGGTTAAAGGTAATTGCAAAGGAACTGCTCCAGAGAGAGAAGCAGGCCTGTAAGCCTTTCTTTGTTCGCCCTGTTTCAGATCCAGATTCTTAACTCTAAATAGGTTTACACCATCAAAAGGAGAGATCTGTAGGGAAACATTAGGATATTAGTTTCAAAAGATTCTCATCCCTTTGAACTCTTAATGAAGTCAAGTATAGTGGCAAATAATTGGAGTAAAGCAAGATAAATAGGCATTCTCCATTAGAAAGATACACAAACCATACTTCCTTTTAAATAACCCTTTATCTACTATGTCATTACAAAGGGTTTTTTTTATTTGAATGTTCTTAGTTTTTTAACTTAAAGAATCTATAATAGATCTAGAGTTGGACAGCAAGATTGACACACCATCGATTAGCTGTTCTTTCATTGTTGTAAGAACTTAACTTAGGGGTTTCCTGGAGTAGAACAAAAGAGGGTTAGCTTTAAACTCACCTCTGTACATTTATCCTTAGTAGGTTTATTATATTAATATTAATGCAACATAAAACTAAATATTTGATTGCCTTATCAGTCAATAAAATAAATCCTCAAAAATATACCAGTCAGGTAAAGCTATTCAAATATGGTATGTGCTGGAATTATATAATTATTCAAGTATCTAAATGTATCCAACACATTTCGTATAAGCCCACCCATGTTCTCTTTCGTCATGTCTTAAAAGTACAGTTTTCTGAGGTGCATGGGTAATCTTAAATTTGTGTGCCATATTTTCTTACTTTTCCTAAGAACAAGTAATCTTGGCAACTTGAACAAGAATTGAACTTTACATTTTCTTTCAAATAGGTAGACTCAGGACAGGGGAAAGCTTAGGAGAACAAAAGGGAAATCCCTAGAGACTGGCAACAACACCATAATTTTACTCCACAGCCAGGGAAGGAATGCAGGAACTCTGCCATCCCATACTCTTGGCAGGTCTGCCAAGGGAGATAGGCTCCTGTGGTGAAGGAGTGGGAATGAGGGTAGAAAGTGACCTTCAGATGACCCAGAACCCTCTGAGAGACAGCCTATCTCAGGGAGCAAGGCAAGGCTTCTTATTTGTGATTTCTAATTGTAGCATGACTCCAGCCTGGACTGGCTCTGTGGTTTGGAACCACACTTTGTTCTTAATTCCTTTACCTGTGACAAGCACAGGTCATTCACTGAGAAAGTGTTTGTTATGGCACTTTGGGGTTTCAAATCAAAACTAAGACATTCAGATGAGTAATGCTAATGTAAATCTTAAAGTACTCACAGTATTATATAAATAGATACCTATTTTATTTATCTAAGCTAATGTTCAGTGACTGTAAAGCGACATCATCAATTGTAGCTTATTACATGGACAGGATTTCAGAAAACCTAATTAGTATGAAGATTTCCAAGTAACACACTTAGTAAACTTAAAGTAATACCATGATTTCATTTTGGTGCTTGGACCTATAATGTACTTCCTTTGCTTTCTTTCACCAGAGTAGTGTGTTCTGAAGTAGATATTGGAGATCTCTGTAGAGGGCACTGAGAGGTCCTACTTGATGTAACAAACCTAACATATTATTGGTTACTATGTCTGCTACCCCTAAAAGGAATAGTGTATACCCACACTAGGGGCTTTATCAGTATTTGTTAGATGTTGAATGACTAATACATAGCAAAAGATAAATTAGAAATCACTTATTTTGTGATGTTTTCACTATAGGTTATAGATTATTTATCCATTTAAAGTTAACGTTAAATTACATATAGAATATATATATATAGTATATATAGAATATACAACATATAGAAAACCTATATCATTCAATATTATATATATATGTTAATGATAAGATGAAGATGTTTGACAATCAAAATTTGTCTAAGAACACTAAATTCATGATCTATGCACAAATGATGAGCAATATACTTTGTGATTTCAAAATAGGTCAAACTATTTTCATTTCTGTTCAATTAAAACAGCAACTCTGTAGTGAATTTAAGGTTGACGTAAGGATTCTGTTGAAGTGAGACATGTAAGAAAGTGCTTTATAAAGTGCCAGAAAGTTTTGTATGAAGTCCAAAGTTATCAGAATGGATGCTGAAGTTGGGTGGGCTGGGCTTGAAGCCCCTCCTACCTTAGTGGCCTGCTGGATGTATACTCTCAAGTTATTTTACCCCTGTGAGTCTTAGTTTTCTCAAACATAAAATGGAAAAGAATATAACACCTACTCAGGCATATTTAGTAAATATGAAATGAGCTAATGCACAAAAGCATTTTAGCCTGGGGATAGTTCATAGCAACAACTCAATAAATGTTAGTCACCATCATCTTCTTTTTCTTTGTTGTTATCATCATCATCATCATCACCTCCAGAGCTGGTAATTTATCTCTTACAAAATACCCAGATTGCAAAGGATAGGAAAAACAAAATAAATATCATCTGCTAAATCACGTTCTTATCATCCCTCACCTGAAAACTGGTATCTTTAGCTTACCCTCAGATCTACCCTCCACCCTCCATGTTATCAATGTGACCTACTTGTGACTTAACTATACCTATCCTCTAATTTCTTGCACAGTTGCCTGTTGCTTGCTAAGCAGATCCAGGGCCTTAACTCTTTTCCTTATCTTTGAGAACCAAGCCCTTTCCTACCCCTTCACCCAAGAGCTAATCTGATCAGCATGCATCCTGGCCCAATCCTGCTGGGTTGTGATTCAGTTAGAAAATCCCCAAAACAGCTGGCAAACTCAGCTCATATTCTGTTACCTCCTGGGAAACTGCATGTTGACCTTGTCAAACTGCTTTACAAACACACTGCAATACACTGTAAGCCCCTGTGCGCAGTTTCCAGAGTTTACTGTAATGTTTGGTGTGTCTAGTGACCCAGTAATAATTTCTTAATGAATAAATGAATCACAATAAATCACAACATACAAATAAAAGAGATTTATAAAATTGAAGGATACAAGTACCCATGAAGCGGCCTAAAGAAAGCCCTCTTTTCTGAGTCACATATGAAAATGATGAAAAAACAGACATGAGGGCTGGGCACGGTGGCTCGTGCCTGTAAGCTGCAGCCTATGAAGCGGCCGGGGCTTAGGGGTCGCAGTTCGAATCCCACCTGAAGCCCGTAGTGAGACCTAGTTCCAAAAAAATAGCTGGGCGTGGTGGTGCGTACCTGTAATCCCAGCTACCTGGGAAACTGAGGCTGAGGATTGCTTGAGTCTGTGGTACCCCGGGCAACGAGAGCCTGCGGTTCTACCGGCAAAAATAGCGAGACCTAGTCTCAAAAAAAAAAAAAAAAAAAAAAAAAAAAAAAAAAAAAAAAAAAAAAAAAAAAAAAAAAAAAAAAAAAAAAAAAAAAAAAGAAAAAAGAAAAAACAGACATGGGAGTTTGGCCAGTGGAGATTAAAAAAAAGTAATCTTCATTGCTGATCAAGCAGATAAGGAAGGGATGACTCCAGTGGATGACAGCAGAGTTCTTAAAAGTGTATTCACTCCAAAACACTAATTCGAAAGGAAACGTGCACTTCTGTGTTTATAGCAGAAGTATTTGCAAAGGTCAGGATGTAGAAACAATCCAAATGGCAAACCCATGCAATTTTCAGCAATATGGATGGACCTAGAAGGAATCATGCTCGTGGAAATAAACCAGAAAGAAAAAGATAAACATTGACTGGTCTCACTTATATGTAGGATATAAGGAGACCAAACAAAAGGACAAGAACAAGCTAATAGTGGAACTAACAAACTAAGAGTAGAACTAAAGCATACAAGAACAAACTACTAGTGGAACTAACAAACTAATAGTGGAACTAAAGTATATAGTAAGGGAGGGGGAAGAAGGAAGGGTGAAATCAAGGGAGGGATCGGTACAGGGTAACATATTGAAGGTTTATGGGAAATATGGTGGTGGGAGAACTTTGGGGTATACAATGATGTAGAAAATATATATATTATCAATAAAATATTTAAATTTAAAAAAGACTACCAACTCCACAGTTAGGTGAAGGTACCCTAAGATGCTGCACACCTGCCCACAGGAAACTCATCTCTGCACAACTCAGTTCAGGAAGAGCAAAGCCGAAGCAGGCGCCCAACTACAACGAGCCATCTTGTTTCTCTAATGTACTCATGAGAGAACTGTGCCTTCCCCTCTGGGACAGAGTGAGTCAAGTGGGGAGATAGCCCAAAAGTGTTACAAGACTGATGTAACTTGGACTACATAGCCAGATGGAGGTGCTCTGCTCACCTCACATGCTAGCCTCACGCACACTGATTGATTAAAGATGCCATTACACTTCTCACTAGTGACCAATGACTAGTGATTGATAAAAGATGCCATTTACAATTCTCACTAGTGACTAGTGAAGGCTTTACAACATCTCACAAAGATCCCCCCAATTATATATCTGTCAACTTCCTGTCTATAATTCCCTTCTCAGTTCATCTCTAAACACAGATTGAATGGCATTTGTAGATAAACATCAAAACTTAAATGTTGTTTTAGCTTCTAAAAGATCATACCTCCTTTTCACTCAGCTAATTAAATGAAATCTAGTGAATATGTAGTGTGACTCTGTCAGGTGTCAAACATGGTGGGGAATAAAGATAAGAACAACACAGCGATCATCCGGAGTGTATAGTCCAGTCAGCATCTCCTTAATCTTTTCTCTTAAATAGAGAAAAGGGAGCTTCACTTACAGAATCAAATGAATGAAGATAAAGATAAATAATTTCTCTAATTTTCAAATGTTTATTTGAGTAGTTAAGTAACTGTTCACCCAGAATGCAAGATGTTTCTCTCCTCCTATCATCAGCATAAATTAAAGCCAAGATACTAATGATAAAAAAAGGTCATGGAAGCCACTGGAGGGCCATTTATCTTCCCCATCTCACAAAGGCCTACCCCTGGCTGAGAGAGAAATGGGGTGAAAGGGTTTGGATGGATGGTTTAAATCTATCAACACAACTGGAAAACAACTTGAACAATCAGTTGAACTGTTTCACTTCTCTGAGTAAAGGCATCATATTTACTCCTCTCCTCTTCTGGATTCCTGGAGCTTACATTGTTCTTTTTTTTTGGGGGGGGGGGGGCAGAAACTTGATATCATATATTTCCATGAATAATATCTTTTTAATTTGACTAAATTCTGGACGACTAATAAATTTATTTTATAGGTCTTAAACTCACAATACTTTTTTCACTTTGTTTTGACCTCTTTTTAGCTTTAATCTTCTCATCACCAAATGACAGAGTAAGTTAAAAAAGAAACAGCTATTAGACATTATTCTAATTCCTAAGATTCAGATTCAGGGTCTACTCTCAACTTCAACTTTTGACTCAAACCACTCCAGAGACATTTGTAGTTATTTTCTTTTTCTCCCTCAAGCAACACTTAATAATTTCTATAAAGCTACTAAAATTTGGAGCCAATGTCCACGTTCTCAACATTATTCCTGATTCCCAGAAAAGCAGTTTCGTCCCTTCCTCCCACTCCATACCCGCTTTGTTTAATAGCAGGAGGGCAAAGTAATTTCTAAGGAACTTGCCATTTTCACTTTGAAATGGCTGCAAGTTGGGTGTGGTGGCGCTATCCCGTAGTCATAGCTACTCAGGAGGCAGGGCTGGAGGGTCTCTTGAGCCCAGGAGTTCTGGGGTATAGTGCCCTTTGGAGTTGCATGAAATTGCTTGGGAAAAAGAAGACTAAGTTAAAGCAATCTAAAATTCTTTACGTAGCATGCAACAATTTTTCTGTTACTTAAAAGATAGCACATGGGTCCATAGTCATGATTTTTAAAAAAGACTATAATCCTGCGTATGTATAAACCCTTTGTTTCTAAATCATAATTAGGGAAAATAGCAAAAAGAGACAACACGTCTTAGCATTTAGAGACATCATTACAACAAAAAAGATTGTGGGATCTTAGATAACTATGCTTCCATACTTTCCCCCAGATATATAAATGAATAGGAGAAAGAAAGCATAATGATACAGTTGTTTGTTGTCCCTGTTTCTGTTCAGAATCTACCAGAGATAGGATACATAAAAGAAAATTCTAGACACTAAGGGCTTTACAAATCATTTTCATCAGTATTTTTTACATTTTAAATATGTTAGTTAATATTTATCCAATATGATGAGTATTAAATGTTGATTGTAGTTTTTGAAAAGCTTACCTATACTATGAACTTTGAAGATAATGTTTAATTAATAAAATTTCCAGTATTTCTTTTGCCCAAAACATCTTGAAGTCATAAAAAGAAAGTGATCACCAGGAGCAAGGATAAACACATTTATATCATCCATAAGCTAGAAGGAACTCTTTTGAAAAAAAATTTTCAGACAGTCACCAATTTAAGTCCATCTGGAGAATCAATCAGTAATCCAATAAGAAAGCCTGGCTTTGTAACATACCACTATAATACCCCATGTGGGATCCATTTCTATAATATGTTTACCTTATATTCATTATGAGCCATAAACCAGTTGTTGAAGGCCAAATTGAAATAATGTTTATGATTTCATTTGAGACTATGCAGTTAGACATATTTATCTTTATCAATCATTTATCAAGGATATGAACATATATATATATATATATAAACTTGAATGTAGATATGAATTTATCCCAGGCTAAACACAAATAAGTTCAAGATGGGAACAGATAACTTCATGAAGACTACTTTCTTAAGTTGGATATTGTATGAACTTTCAACATTCATATTAAGTTGCAAGGCCCACCTTCCAGGTATACAGTTCAACCACAATTCAACCCTTTATACCAAATACACATTACTGAGCCGGGCACGGTGGCTCGTGCCTGTAAGCTTCAGCCTATGAAGCAGCCAGGGCTAGGGATTGCGGTTCGAGTCCCGCCTGGGGCCCGTAGCGAAACCTAGTTCCAAAAAAAATAGCCGGGCGCGGTGGCGCGCGCCTGTAATCCCAGCTACCTGGGAAGCTGAGGCTGGGGATTGCTTGAGTCCATGGTACCCCAGGCAACGAGAGCCTGTGGTTCCATGGGCAAAAATAGCGAGACCCAGTCTCAAAAACAAACAACCAAAAAAACCAGATAATCATTACTGGATAATGAATCATCTTTTGTCAAAATCCAACAGTCTTTTCAGACTTTATTCTTTCTGTTAATGATACTGTTTGCTTGTAATGATATGAAGTCTGTGAATTTAAAATATTTCTATTTTTAAAAAAGCACTAAAAGGTGAAATTACACAAATTGTTCAAACGTGTTAATACCACACACTTCCACTCCCATTCCCCAGAGGAAAATGGTAGCAATTTTAAGGTATTTTCTTCCTGACACTTAGATTTTTCTTCTGCTTTTAACAAAACTCAGATTATGTCATATGTTTTATAACTTATTCTTCTCATTCATCTATATTTACCTCAATTTCATATTTTCATTTTTCTAGACATTCCTTAGTTTACTTAATCTTGCTTTATTGGTACTTACTTTTTTTTTTTAACATTGTGCTATCACAGACCATATTGCAGCATATTTTCCCGTGTAACTCTAAATACTACCATTTCTTTTTAAGACAGACTTTAAAAAAAAAAAAACCAGATTTGCAAACATAAGATTTCTAGGTCATAGAATATTCTATGTAAATAATTTTTTAGCGATGTCAAATTATTGAGATCAGTTTTGAACCTCTCTTTTCCTTTATACTAACTTCCTCTGTGGACAACAATTCATAAGTCCAAAGAGACTTTATTACAATATAATCCTGCCATTTACTCCTCACCTGATATCTCGAGCTTCATTTTTAAGCTCATTTTAGATGCATTTTTTAGATTCTAACATACTCATTTGTTAGTTGTATTTCTTGACTCCTTTTTTATATCTAGTATCTCATTTTACACATTACAGCCACATTAATCTCAAATAGTACCTTTTTTTGTGTCACATCTGTGTAATCAAAAGAATTCCTGCACCCCAAAAAAATAAAATAAAAAACTTTGATGATGTGTTCAAGATCCTTTACAGACCTTAAGCTTTCACATTTTATCCTTATTTCTCCTATTTAACATTTTGAAAAAGAGTGAAAGGGAAGAGATCTACCAAGAGATCTACCATGAGCCAAATATTCTCAGGCATTTGTTCACACCTTAAATATTTTAATCCTCACATCAGTTTCAGAAGGGCAAAACTGATGGATCAGGGGGGCAAATTACTCTCTATCACAGAGCTATAGCATCTGGACTTGTGGTTTGAAATTTAGTATATTTGACAGTAAAATGCGTGTTTTTTTTTTATACCATAAATTTCAGTAATGATTCCACATATACTCTACAAAGCTACTTTACTATGTGCTATAGAGGATTAACATTTTTAAAGACTGGCACACAAGTCACATTTAAGCAAGGTACCTGCCTCCCTGGCAGCAACTCCTTCCTGACAGTGTTCTCTAGGTCATGTGACCTTGTCCTTGGCAACAGGTGGATAAAACAAGGTTTTAACAAGGCAACGCTCTGGTTATGGATGACTACCTAACAAGCCACCACAAAACTCAGAGTCTTAAACAATGACAGCAATAATGCTGCTCATAAATCTGCAATTGAGATAAGGCTCTGAGGAGTGTGCTATTTGTGCTCCACTCAGTATCAGTTAGAAGGGCATGCAGGCAGGTGGGGGGAATCACGTGGAATTGTGCTTACTCACTAATCTGGAGGTTGTCGCTGATATATCAACTGAGTCCCGTGGAGACTGTTGCCCAGCGTACCTTCCATGTAGTGTTTCCCTTTTTTCACAGTGTGGGGTGGTCTATGTTTCAAGCACAAATATCCCCATAGAAATTTGGCAGAAACCATGATACCTGCTAGAACTTAGCCTTTGAAAGCATATAGCATAACTTGCACTAGAGATGTAAACCCACCCAGCTAACACAGAAGGAATTAAAACCCCAGTTCATGATACAGGATTGTCAAAGTCACACTGCAAAAAGAGATGCAAGAAGGGGTGGCCATCCTTAGACTACAAGCAACCACAGCCTCTAAAAACATACCAGCAACATGCTGTAGGAAGATATTTCAAAAAAAACACATTCCCTTTCAAATAAATATGTCCTCACTATAATTCAAGTATATTGATATATAATCTGGAAGGATATATGGAAAAATAAAATAAAAGGATGATGAAGCAGATGCACACTGAAGTTTTATCAGGCAGTGGAAACCAGGGCAACACCCCAGTCCTGTTCCCTTTTATATGTCTCCTAGAGCATAGTGCCAAACACTTAATAGATGTTCATATATATAGTATGAAGAAATGTGTGAACTAAAGAGAGGAAGTTCTAAAGGGGGGGGAGGAGTTTAGAGAGGGAAAGATGAAATTCAATTATAATATGTCGAGTTATAGCTGCCCACTGAAATGTCTAACAAGCACTTAGTCTCTTTTACTTGCAGAGAGAGCAAGAGTTCAAGAAAGGGGTGAGGAAGTCAGTCCAAAAGTAAAGCTCCAGCTGAGGGAGCCACTGGGAGGGGCCTGTAAAGAAAGATCTTGGAGGAAAGCATTGGAAAAATCTTGGATGGTTCCTATCCTAGCCTCTGAGACTAAGCATGGGTTTTAAAGTCTGTAGTAGCTGTTTTACCACAGGCCAACTGTACATTTTCTTGGATTCAGATACTATGTCTCTCTGCACCTTGTTCCCCATTGTTATCATAAAATCTACTTTGTAAGACTATAGATTAAACAGTGCAATGCCAGCAATATACTTAGAATGGTGTTTGCTAAGTAGTAAGCAATCAATGTGTGTTAATCGTTATAAACATTGTCAGTTTTTTCTTAACTTGCTTAGAAGTCATATCTAACCATGATGGAATACTACGCATCCATCAAGGAGGACAAACACATGTCATTTGCAGCAACCTGGATGGAACTAGAAAGACTCATATTAGCAGAAATAAGTCAAAAAGAAAAAGAAGTACAGGATGGTCTCACTTATATGATGGATATAGGGAAAAACAAACCAACAAACAAATAAGAAAAAAAATGAAAACAACCAATGGGACTGAACCATGGAGCGAGAGAGGAGGAGGGGGTAGAAGGCGGGGGAGGTGAATAGCACAAAAGATCAGGATAGTTAACAAAATGTTAGTGAAGCCCCGGGTTAAAAAAAAAAAAACAAAAAACAAACAAAAAAAAAAGCACACACATTTACCAGATATCGGAAGAGAACAACAGGCCAAACAACAAACAACCAACAGCTAAACATCACTTAACCAACCAACAATTTGCAGAAAAATGGGAGGAGTGACTGAAGGGGGGATATAGAGGAGGGATATGGAGGGAGGAGGAAGGGAGATACAGGAGGGGGGATATGGAGGGAGGAGGAGGGATCAAT
This sequence comes from Uropsilus gracilis, assembly GCA_004024945.1. Classification (NCBI taxonomy): domain Eukaryota; kingdom Metazoa; phylum Chordata; class Mammalia; order Eulipotyphla; family Talpidae; genus Uropsilus; species Uropsilus gracilis. The sequence goes on from PVHY01027465.1 coordinate 10,731, forward strand.
TAATGCACAATTGTGACAAATCAATAAAATGAATTTTAAAAAAAGAAAAAAACTGAAAAAAAAAGTCATATCTAACACAATATAGAGAGTTGTGTTCTCTCTAAAATCAAGGAGCTGTCTCTTAAGGAGACTTACTTGAAGATCAATCCTATCTGAGTAGATACTGACCTGAAAGATACACAGCTAAATCTAACTTTACAAAAACAAGAGGGTTTTTTTTCCCTTGTGAACATTCCATTGAGGAAGAATTCATAAAAGAGAGAATGGCTTAACATATTTCTATTTTTACAGTCTGCTTTAAAACTTTTATGGAAAAAATGAAAGAAGATAAAAGCATGACATCACTTCCAGGTTTCTCTTCGCATACTCAATTATTCACTTTATGTGTCTGGTGGGAGGGATTTTGACTACAGTCAGCCTCAGCCTCTTCCATCACCCCTACTGATGAGAGGGTGGGAAAGAGGATAAATTAGTCTGATGGACACCCACGCTGCACTTTTTTTTTTTTTTTTTTGGAGACTAGGTCTCGCTATTTTCGCCTGTGGAACCACAGGCTCTCGTTGCCCGGGGTACCACGGACTCAAGCCATCCCCAGCCTCAGCTTCCCAGGTAGCTGGGATTACAGGCGTGCGCCACCACACCCAGCTGTTTTTTTGGAACCAGGTCTCACTACGGACCCCAGGCGGGACTCGAACCGCGATCCCTGGCCCCGGCCGCTTCATAGGCTGAAGCTTACAAGCACGAGCCACCGTGCCCGGCTCATGCTGCATTTTTATAGACCAAAGAGAGAGAGAGCAAGAAGAGCTGACCCATGCTACACTTTTATAGACGAGAGAGAGAGAGAGAGACAGAGAGACAGAGAGACAGAGAGACAGAGAGAGACAGAGAGAGAGAGAGAGACAGAGAGACAGAGAGAGACAGAGAGAGACAGAGAGAGACAGAGAGAACAAGAAGAGCTGATAAATTAAATGCAACATAGAACCTAAACTGGAGGGTAGGTACTACAATACTGCAAAGGATAGTATTGGGACAATTGATTCAACTTGAATGGAGTCTATGACTCCAGTGTCAGTGTCAATGATAATTTTCAGATTTAGGTGCTTATGTTTCAGCTATCTGGAGAACACCCTTGTATATACTACACTATATAGGGGTAAATGGGCACCATTGTTCAAAACTTACTTTCAAAAGGTTCCAGAAAAATTTCTTCAGTATTTTTGTTGCTTTACTGAAGTTTGAAATTATTTTTAATCTAGCATTACCTTCAGCAAATAAGTGATATATTTATCTTATTGCTTCAGTGTTTTGCATTATTCACTGATGCTCTCAAATTCTCTAAGTAAACTAACATATCATCTGAAAATAATTTTATTTCTGTTCCAATTCCTGCACTCTTGTTACTTTTTCTTTTTAAACTGTACTGGCCAATACTTCTAGAACAAAGTTCAATCATTGTAGAGATAGTGAACATTCTTAACTTTTCCTTAAATTTAGTACAACTGTGTCTAGTTATTTCTCCACTAAGCATGATACTGAGTTGGGAAATATGAATCAATTTTTGTTTTCTTGAATGATTTTATCAGAAAATTTGTCAAAAGTTTTTGTTTTGCATCTAGGAGATAATCATCAGATTGCTACTCTTACTAATATGGTTTTATATTAATAGATCTAATAATAAATCATCCTTGCTTTTCAAAAATGAGTCTCACTTGGCCATGGTATGTTTTTAATATAATTCTGAGTTCTATTATCTAAATTTAATCTAATAATTTCACATTGCTATTGGATGACTACTTGTAAATATACCTACATGTTAACATCATATGTGTTCATACAGTTTTTAGAACAACCTTCATGGGAAGGAGCAGTTAACATGAAGGACATGGGAGACACTATAATGGACTTTAGAGTCACATAAACCTTGGAAAAGTTGCTGGTCTCCTCTCCTTACTACCAGGTGACCTTGGAGAAATTCTTCTCTTACTTTCCCCTCTATTTTCTCATTTGTCACATAGCAGAAGCTACCACAACAGGTTTCATGAGTATTAAATGATAAGATGTCTTTAAAGACTTTAGTAAAATGTCTGGCACACAAATTCACACAAACTTTGGAATATTTGATTATAGAGAAATACTTTTCTTCAGTTTCTTCTCATATTTTTAAGTACATTTTTTATATAACAAAATAGTGATTATAGTTTTTCTGGAGGTACTTAGTGTCTCTCAATTTAAATAGCTCCGGATCTTTTTTACCTTGATGACTGAGCACAGAGGTGTTAGAGTAGACCAGTAATAGTCTAGTGAGCCAGGGTTATGCTCTGTCTCTTCTTGTATTCAAACCTCTGAACTTGAGGTTTGAATATAAGCAACAAGCTTTCATAGAGTGTCAAGAACGAACAAGAATGGAAAAGGAAGATAAAACTTCTGGAATCCCCACTTGCATGCCAGGGACTAATCTAGGTATGTCTGTAGATAAGTGAGACAACACCAAGATCTCAGAATCTGCCAAAACTGTCTTGAGAAGTGGGTGGGTGAGAGCATTGTCTCTCCACCCAAGGATCTAGATTAGCTTGTATTCTTTTCTTCTCTTCCGTCATCTCTTCAAACAGAGGCCAATGGAGAGAGGAATTATCTTTAGGTTAATCTTTTGGTTGCTACATCTCATAGGCAGTTCTGAACATCAGGAAATCACTCTGTACAAGGCAGTGGTAGAGCTCCTAGAAGTCCTGAGAGGGAAAATGAGTGCTAAGTTATCGATACATTTATTTCACATTGTTTTATTATGGATTCATTTATTCCATAACTCTTGTTAAAATTACAGAGATGTTTTTAAGTTTGATGTAGTCCCATCTGTTTACATTTTCCTTCATTTTTTTGCCATCTGTAGAGGTATCCAGGAAGAGATTTCTGAATTGTAATTCTTGAAGGGTTTTGCAAAGCTTCTGTACAGCAAAAGAGACAACAGAAAAAAAAAAAAACAAAAAGAAGCCCAAATGAATGGGAAAAAATTTTTACCCTCCACAAGAGTAATAAGGGATTAATAACGAAGATTCACAAGGAACTCACACTATTAAAGTGCCGTCGTGGGGTTCCAGTTTAGCAACAGCACACGAGTGATGCAAGGCAAGAGGCATTTATTTTCTGACTTAAGTCAGAGTCCAGCACTGACCTGGATCACCAACGCAGCGGTTACATCAGGGCGAGTGAGGACCCTGAGCCCCCCTGCAGTTTTCTTTTATCCCTTGTCAAGGGGCTTGGGAATACGTGCACTTACTTTGGTTGGCTAATGAGGGCTTGGGGATACGTGGACTTATTTTGGTTGGTTAATGAGGGCTAAGATATGAGGGTCTTATCTAGCTACTGAGAGGCTTTGCTGGAGATGTTGCTGGCCGATGGCCAATGATGCCTTATATGGTTGGCTTCTGGCTGCTTGATATCCGCTAACAAAATGGTTATCATTTGATATTTAACATTCCCCCCTTTTCTTTGGGCATTAAGAAAACCAATCTTGGTTTTATAAGTCATTTTCCGAGGGGACCTGTAAATACTGCTGCTGTAAAACCATAGCCTGAACCACTGATAGCCTTTTGTGGATAAAGGCAAACAAGCGGTTTAGTATACAGGGGCCTAAACTAAGCATGATCAGGAGCAAAACTAGGGGTCCTGCTGCGGCGGAGAGGAGGGTGGTGAGACAGGGAGAGGAGTTGAACCAAGACTCAAACCAGTTTTTTTGACTTTCCTGCTCTCGCTTTTTGACACGACCTCTTCAGTTTGTTTGTTGTATACTGTCCACCGCACCAGGACTGGTTGGTGAACTAAACAAAAGCAAAACAAGAAGCCTAATCAAAAAATGGGGAGAAGAACTAAAAAGACACTTCTCCAAAGAGGAAATACAAATGGCCAACAGGCACATGAAAAATTGCTCAACATTGTTATGGGGGGGGATAGGGACAACCCTGTTTAAAATTTTTTTTAATGGGTTTTTTTGCCTGCAAGCAGCAGCTGCTCAGATATTAAACCTTAACAACCAGGATAGACAAGAGATTTATTTACAGATACGGAAAAAAAAAAAAAAAACAAACTGAAAGAGTTTACACCCTTACAAATGTTTTAAACAGAATAGAGCCCCACTTTTACTCCTTAAGGAGCTTTGTAGGGTTTACCTTAGTTTTAGGGCACTTTTGGTTGGAAATGTCAGGACCTTGACTCCCAATCCTGTTGCTTCAGTTGGTACCAGATGAATCCAACCAACACAGGTGGGGCTCAGACGGTCTTTTAAAGGCAGGCCTGTCCGAGTGTCACCGTGGCTCTGCACTTCACCCGGGTCACCTCTCCTCTGCCTTTACATAGGTCTTGCTCCTCAGGAACCAAGTGCTGGGGAGGTGAGGAAGCTCCAGAGGACCCAGCTGGGTCCTTCTTTTGAGGCCTAAAACTTCCGAGCCTGATGACAATCTCCAGCCTCTCTCTCTCACTCCACTCTGCATGCTCTTTTTTAAAATTGTGTATCTCCACACTCCACCTTTCCTCTTTTTGTCCTTTTCCCTGCTTCCCATTCATCATCCCACCTTAGTGTGATACCTCCCTTTGCCCTCTGGGCCTCCTTTTGACCTCAGGACCCTGCATTATATAATCTCAAGTCTGCCCAGGTAATCACTTTACTTTAAAAAAGGGAACTGGCCTCAGGCTAGTCTTAGTTTCTGTCTTTTAGATGCAGATGAGAGCAATGCCCACATCCACTGCAAGGCCTCTCACAAACACAAATTCAGCAAAACAAACTCCAACACGGAGTTTTAATCTGCAAACTTCCTAACTGCATTTAGCACACATGCTGCCAGTCTGGGCCAGCCAAGGGTTGCAGGCCCCCGGTGGCCACATGGCTAAGCTCACATGGCTCACATCTTTACAAGATGGCCGATTTCCATCTCTCCTCAATTAAACCTCTCTATCTGATCTCTATATTAAAATTCTTTTCTTTGTTTGCACATGCTTTATATATCCTGATTTTTTGCCTTTTAAAAAATCTGTTTTACCTTGACCATTTCACTTCTTTTTCTCCCTGCCTCTCCCTAAAGGAAAAAAAAAATTTAAACCAATATCTGCTTTATTATTATTATTATTTTACATCATTTCAGTCCCTGGGGGTCACCCACCACCTCCCCTTCCCACCCACTGTAGCTGGTCCCCACTGTCCCCTTGTGCAGTTTCATTTGGTTGACCATATATTAGTGAAACCATTTGGTTTCTGTCCCTTTCTATCTGGCTCGTTTCTACTAGAATGATTTCTTCTAGGTACATCCAGGTGTCTATAAATTCATCAAATTTGTCATTTTTGATTGATGAGTAATACTCCATTGTGTATATATACCACATCTTTTTCATCCACTCATCTGTTCTGGGGCATTTGGGTTGTTTCCATGTTCTTGCAATTATAAATAGTGCTGCAATAAACATCCAAGCACAGGTGTCCTT
>PVHY01027466.1:0-16202 GCA_004024945.1 Uropsilus gracilis
GGGGGGGGGGGGGGGGGCTGCGTGGCAGGGGTGGTGAGGGTGTGGACACTGTGGTTTGGGTGAAGACACAGTCAAACAAGTGGAGCCCCACTGGTCGGGACAGGTGCCTGGGCGCTTGCCTGTACTGTCTCCCCAGGTGTCTCCTGTAACGAGGCCATGGGGCAAGGGCTGTGGGTTTCTTCTGTGCTGAGCCATTGGTCAGAGTTGACTGGCTCTCAGAGTGGTGCCTCATGAAGCTGGACCCATCGTGACATCTGTCTTCATGGCCGTAGGTGATGGACGGTATAAGAACCTTCACTAGCCAGGTGCAATCTGAATGCTTCCCATGGGAGAGAGTTTTCTGCATTCTAAAGGAGAATGTGACCCAGTACTTCCCTGAGAATGGCGGCCACCATGTGCAGCTCGGGAACTTTGGCTGGGGAGGTGGCCAGCTGATGCTCAGAGGAAAACAGACCGAAGACATAGGTGCGTTGGTGGCCCCTGTTTCTGCCTGGTCCTGGTCCTGGTGCCCACTCTCTTCTCTGCCTTTCCCCTGATTTGGTGTTTAGCCCTTCTTTTGATTACTTTAATCAATTCCTCTTTTAGCTGAGGTCACTTTGATTTGGGTTCCTGTTGATGGCCATCAGAGGACTTTAATGTATCTTAAAACTGTCAAGAGTTGTTCTTTTGAATGTGACTTGGTTGATGATAATTAATCCTATAGTCAATTCCATAAAGTTGTAACTTAAACCCCACTAAGTTTGGCTCTAGAATTCACAAGCTGTGTCCAAAGACCGTTGCCAGCCTGCAAATGTGTCTCGTCTGATAGGTGCGGTGTTTCAAAAAAATCCAGTTGTAATCATTCAATAATTGGGAGATTTCCATAGCAGTTAGTCTTATAGTTTCCTTGAGTGTTTTGGAAACTCTGGCAGCTTTGTACAGGCAAACAGTTGGTGGGCAAGTTAAGAAGCAGCTGCTTCCATTTTTCAGTGGCACGGGCACTCCAGTTTGCCACAGACCACACCATTCTCTATTGTTTCTCACCCGTCTCTATTTCTCTGTTTATGTTACTTGAGTATTTTATAGGCTATTTGGTTTATGGTTCCTGCTTGTATGGTCTTTTCAGGTCTCCAGAAACAGATATTGCACAATGTGAAGGGAACAGATGAAGTAACATAGGTGAGAGCTCTGAAGCTCTGTGAAGTCAAAAGCTGTACAAATGTGAATTACCATCATCATTATTAATAACAACTGAAAGGACAGGAGACAAGAAAATCAGCCCCCACTGTGCCGCCCTCAAAGCCCGGAAGGGTGTTTGTGCCATCACCGTGGCATTTATCATTGATATTGACAGTTATTATTAAGCTTGGTCATCTCCGAATGCAAAATGTTTACCAAATGAACTAAAATGAGCTGGCAGAAATAATATCTAGGCTCCGTCTACCTTTAACTGTCCTGTCTGCAAATTGCGGTGGCATTTCCCCAGGGCCCAGAGTCACTGAAAAAGGAAACAACGCCTCTGACTTGTTAATCCAGGGATACTACTTGTCCCGTTGTCCCGTGTGTTCTCTCCCCCTCCATGCGGATGTGGAGTCTTGTACTGCGGGTGGTATGTGGTGCTGGCCAGCTTCTCTCCCAGATACGTTCATGAACAAGTGGGTGAAATGTCTTTCCCTTTGTGCCCGTCTCTTCCCCAGATGGAAGGTGATTGACCACAGTGCACCATTTTCAAGCTCAGCGGATGGGCGGAATTGATAAAGCATCTTTCTGAGGTCTGTGAGTGGGCGGCCTCTTGGAGCACGACGGGGGTGGCTGTGGCTGCCTCGCAGTTCCCGACTCTGGTGTCACTGTGCCTTTATTCAGCTGGTGTCTAGAACCACTGCAACCTTGTCCCCCTGTCTCTGGGTCTCCTCTGCTCTGCCATTACCTCCCTGCCTTGCTCTTGTGTGCTGTGTGTCTGGCTCCGCGCCATTCCTGCCTCAAATGTTTTTTTCTGCAAACATCTCTTCCTCTTTCCAGACTTTCTCTGATGATGAAGAAACTTGTAGGACCCAAGTATGACAGGAACTCAAATGGAATAGTGTGGCTAAGGCAAAGGAGAACTGGTCCTGGTCTACCTCCTAGCTGCGCCACTTGTGAGAAGTGACTGGCTGCTGTGACCCTCAGTTTTCCCCTGTGTCAAATGGAGGTAGTGATGAGATACAGACCTTATCTACCACTTAGAAATAGACCTTGTGCCGAGGGTTGAATGTTATCCTCTTCATCAAGTGTACATCATTGCTTGCCTGCCATGTGATGAATCATTAATTGGGACAATTAATCTAGTTTAAGAGATGGGGCCAAAGATGAACCTGGGGCAGACCCTGAAAACCTTATAAGTGAAATAGCACCACCTCATATTTTGATGTCTAAGCTCGCCTTCCCTTAAAGACAAGTGCAGAGAGGGATCTAGTTCGTTGAAGCTTTTGCTTAATCAAAGGCCTGCTAAGCTGCAGTGGTTTTACATCGATTTTTAGGATAAAGACCAAAATCCTCCACGTGGCTTACAAGGTCCCTTGAGGTCAGGATCCTGCTTATCTCTTCATCTTCACATCCCACTTCTCCCTGTTCCCTAGGTGTGGCACATGGCCCCAGGCCCTTTGCACTTGCAGCCCTTCCGATGACCCACTTTCCTCCACATTACCCACCCATGTAATCCCTGTTCCTGCTTCGGCACCCAGGTACTTCCTCCGGAAGCTCCTACAACCCGCAGTATCAAAACATGTTTCCTCCCTATGGAGACTGTACTCTGGTTTCTGGCTCTATGTCCAGTCCTGTGTGGATTCAATTAATGTTTGATTCCTCTTCTCCTACGAGCTTCACAAGGGCAGAGGCCAAATCCGTGAGTTGTTCAGTGCACCATCCCTGCCCTCTGGCACACAAGCTGGCCTACAGGGTCGTCTGTGGCCCGCAGAGGTGAAAAAACAGTTAACTGTGCTGGCTTATGGTGAGCAGCCGAATGTTCGCTTGGACGACAAACATCTTTGACCTTGAAGTCTCTTGAAGAAAGAAGGACCAAGAAGACAATGGCTAGCATGGCAGAGCTGGGGTCTAGATAGGCAGTGTACAATAGGGAGGACTTGTGAGGTGGGGAATAGGCCTTGTCTTAACAGATGGACTTCCTTCTCCCCTGGTTTGAGTGGCTTCTCACTCAGAGTCCCTCATTTTGAGAATACTGTTGTTCCCAGTGAGTTGGCTTCTCCCAGCTCTTGTTAAATAGGGTGTCAACAAATGGGTGGCCTCACCCACCCTTCCAGGTTCTTGTAGGTCTTAAGGGAAACATCCCTCGCCTCCTAAGTGCATGATCTGCTGTCAAAAGCCTCCTTAATTAGCTCAACATTTACTACCCCCCAAGCAGCGCAAACCCATTCTTGATAAATAATTTTGGAAAATACATAAGTAGAAAAAGAAAATAGAAATTAACTAGTATTGTATCACTCAGACCATAGTGACATTTTGGCACGTATATTTCTTATTCTTTCAAAATTTGTGTTTCTGTGCATGTTTTATTTATCACCTGGGTATTTTTAATTAGCTTGTGTAGCATAGATAGAAACTCTCCAGGAGAGCAAGGCTGTCCCTCCTGCAAGGCCTGGTGTGTTATGCATGATGCTGGAGGTCCAAACTGCGGTGTCTGATGAAGGTATGCAGAGTGGCGTTTGGCAGGATTGGCTGTGACACAGGCTGTGGTGCAGGCAAAGACTATGCTGCCGGAGGATCCTTGTGATGTATTCCCCTGGATATATTCCAAGAGACATGGAGGGAGGCATGAGAAGGGACTGTGGAAGTAGGTTATGGATCTTCTGGAAGGTGGGATCTTGGAGCCTTAGAAGCTTCGATTTGTTCATTATTTAGTCACTTAAGAGGCATTTCTTCTTCTTTCTTATTGGACAAAATAGATTTTAATGAAATAATTTATATATGGCCCTTGACTGATTAGATACTAAATGCCACAAAAGGTTTTAGTAATTTTCTGCAGAATGTGTAGAAAACAAAGCATTCATTATAGTTCTAAGGCAAAATAGTAAATATATTTAGTACTTTACGTTAGTTAATATGTTTCTCAAAGGTGCTAAAAGAGAGTTGTCTTTGAATTTCAGAATAAGTCCAATAAATGTGGGTCATTAAAGTGAAATAATTAAAATAATATATTGAATGAATGTGAACAAATCAATTAAAATTATATAAATGCACTTCCACATACACATTTCCTTTTATTCTTTTATTTTATATAGTTAGTTGCATATATATATATATTTTTTGCCATTGTTGTGTACCTCGAGGTTCTCCCACCACCTTGTTACCCGTGAACCATCATCCTAATCTCTTGTGCTCATCCCTCCCCGACTTTTACCCTCCCTTCCCCTTCCCTGCTCTGTGCTTCAGTTCTGCTGTCTGTTAGTTTTAACTTTTTTCAAGAGGTATTTCTGGAGTGACTTGAGTGTCAGGTGCTGAACTAGGTGGTGGGCATTGTAAGAAACATAAATGCGACCTTACTCAAACTTGCGCCATTTCAGCTACATCTATAAAGCACAGAGTAGGTCTGTGCCACAGGGCAGCTGTAGGATTTCCTCTCACTGCTTTCAGAATCTCATCTGTGCTTGGTGATTATTTCCGTGTTGGCAAATCGCCACCACCATAACTATGTGTTTATGAACCTGTGTCCATGCAAGTGATGGCTGCAAATGCATGTTGAGTCCCTCTCATCAACATCTAACCCATCGATGTGAGCAGCTTATGATGCAGAATCAACAAAAAGAGCTTTTCCACCAACTCCAGCTCTGGTACATTATTGAGAAAACTTTCCTTGGGGGCGTTGGGATAAGTTATTGCTCCTTCAATCACATCGGGGTCCTCAGAGGATCCGCCAGTAGGCCAACTTTTATTATCTGCTGTTTTTTTAAAATCACAACAAAGAAATGATAGCAAGCATCGGGAGGGAGACTTTCATAGAAAATGAAATGAGCCAAGATTGGAAGATGACATTTTTATTTGCTTTACAAATGGAGAGGCTACGTTGTGAATGGCACTGAGAATGAGATGAAAGACTCTGCAGATTAGCAATCTCTAACCACTCACCCTTTGCCCCAGGCAGGGGTTCTCTTAGATGGTTGGCCTGTTTGCAGTTAGCTAGCTTCATGCCAAGGAGTCTGGGGTTGGAGGGTACCCATGTCCCAGCTAGTTCCTATTAGCTTTGAGTCCAGGCAGAGTGTACTTTTATTTTATTTTAATATTTTACTTTTTATTTAAAAAAAATTCATGCAATATTATTGGTCATATTTGTATAATTGTTATTCCTGTTATGGCCCTTCTTATATCACCCTTCCCCTCCCTCTCCCCCCTCCTCCCCCCCCTCCTTCCCTCTCCTCTCCGCCCCTTGGGGTAATTCCAACTCCTCTCTGTGTCATTGGTTCATTGTTCTCTTTTTTTTGATAAATAATTTTATTTATTTATATATATATTTCATATTTGGATGTCTATTGCCACACAATTTATAATTGCGAGGACATGGAAACAATCCAAATGTCCCAAAACAGACGAATGAATGAAAAAGATGTGATCTATTTACACAATAGAATATTATTCAATTAAAAATGACAAACTTGATGCATTTGAGATAACATTGATGGACCTAGAAGGAATCATATTAGCAGAAATAAGTCAGAAAGAGAAAGACAGAAACCAAATGGTTTTGCTAATATATGGGACATAGAAAAAAAACAAATAAAAGGTCAAGAGGAAAATTCAAAACAAACTAACAACCAAACTAAGGCACACAACTGGGGGTGGGGGTACAGGTGGGAGTGGTCAGGGTGGGAAGATGGGGGGAGAACCCTGGGGAATACAAAGATGTGATATCTTTTTCCTGGAGTAATGTCCTCTTGGGTGAGAACCCCTGCTTCTGGAGTGCCATGAGGTCTAGAATCTTTTGAGATTCACAAGAAAAATGCTTGAGATGCTAAGAAATGCTAAGAAAAATGCTAAAATGCTAAGAAAATGCTAAAAATGCTAAAAAGCTACCAAAAAGTGCCACAATGGCGAAACAGTAAAGTTCAAATGAATGAATATTAAAAATCTTCCTACAAGCTGAGCTATTCTGTCAATATGGCTAATTGTTAAATTTAATGTTATAGCGATTTCATTACATCTGAAAACATTTGTAGATGAGAATTTCCTACTTTTGAGAGCTTCTGAACATGCAAATTGACAAGAAATCACATCCAATCAAAATTAAGTCACTTATTTTCAAATAATGTCAGAAGCAGAATTTAAAATATTTTCTCCACAAAATTTTATAGCAAAAAATCTCCTTAATGGAGGGTTTAGGCAAGCTTGCAGTGTGTCTGAAATGCTGCCTTCGGAGGCCTCCAAAAGTGTGTCCAAGGTTGACAAAATCCTTAAGATTTGCATTTCTCCTTTTTCCTCCTGCCCCGTCCCCTATAAGATAGGTTAGATAGAAGGAATCTTTAGTGGTGATAGTGAAATCGAGTCTAAAGAGGGCAGAAGCCGCCAACCAACAAGAGGGTTTTATTAACAAGGGAAATCAACAGGGAAAATGAAAAGTTTTCAAAGCCATAAGTGGCAGTCATCTTACCCGAGTCACCATTTTTAGTCCCAAATGTCCCAAAGATACATGTCCAAGATGGTGCCCTTTGCCCCTCCAAACCTGAGGCAGGCACTGCAAAGTTCAGTCTTTCTCTGTCGTCCTCTTCTCTCTCCAGTGTTCTGCACTGCTCCACTTCTCCAAGCTTCTTCAAATTTTTTCCATGGTTGCTGATGCACAAATCAGCTTTCCGAATGCCTGACCATCTCCAGGTACCACCTCACTATGCCACCTCGCTGTGGTGCCACACTCTCCACACTGTCCACTCTTCTGCCAGTCACCATGGTTCCTTGCCACCTCCAGCTCACTCTTCCAGGGCCATGTAGGCCTGTTCTCTCAGTTCACCATCTCTCTCTCTCTCTCTCTCTCTCTCTCTCTCTCTCTCTCTCTCTCCTCTTTTATCCCTCCTTGTTCTTTGCTTTTTAGCTGCCTTTTGGCGCTTCTCACTTCTTCTTGCAGGTCTTTCTCTCAGACCCCACCCACCAGGGTACTCTGGCACCAACCACTTTTGCTTACATCACTCACAACCCTGCATCAATAGTAGGTTTTTTTCCACAGCCTTTGAGTTGGAGTTTTATTGTTCAGTAAGTACCTTCCTCTTTGTTGGTGATCGTTGAGATCTTGATTTGCCCCAATGGTGTCGTGTCCTCCTTACCCTTAGCGTAGCCCCGCCCCACCTTGGAATAGACCCATGGGTCGTAGGAGCAACTAACTCCAGTACAGCCCTGAGTTGAGTGTGCTTCCTCTCCGGGCTCCCTCTCACACCGCAGCATGACTCCCTGAGTCCCTGGTTGTAGGAAGGAGGAGAGACCCAAGGAGCCCATGTCACCTCCTGTGACAGTAAACCTGCAACCTCAGAGTTGTCCCAGCCGACCTACAAGTCCAGGCCTGAGAAACACGTGCTTGCTGAGACTTTGTGCTGGTCTGCATCACCGCCTTCCCTGGCCTTTGCTGATGGATGCAAGCTCCACCACACACTGGTGCTTCCTCATCCTTCTTAAGCAGCAACTGTTATTTTCAGCCATGTTGCTAGTTATTTGCTGTTTCAACCATCATCCAAGGGCGATAATGGCAAGGGTGAAAAAGAGTTCAGCAGCTTTGCACATGCGGTTCCCTCTGCCAGAAAAGTTTGTCTCTGCTCTTCATACAGATGACTTTGTCCAAATCTTTCTCTCTGACTTTAAGTATTGCTTCCTTGCAATGACCTCTGCTGTTAAATTATTTAAGTACCATCTGTGACGGAGCCTCTTATTTGCATATCTGAACATCCTTAGTTTCTTTCTTTCTTTTTTTGGCTGAAAGAAATCCCTAATTCTCCACCTTTTTTGTAAAAAACATCTTGAACTTACAGAAAAGTTGCAACTTTAGTATAAATAACAACCCCCCCCCAACCGAGATCATCTGTGAGTAAATTTCTGATGTGATGCCCACAGTCTTCTAGTACTTGTGTTTCTCTTATGATAAAGGACCTTTTCCTTCATAATCAGATTCCTGCTATCAAAGTCAGGAAGTTCACCTCGGCACTTTTTCACAGATGCATTACCATCATCTAATCTAAAGATGCCATTCAGGTTTCATTGACTAGCCAATAATGTCTTTTATAAAGGGTCTGGTCCAGGAACCTCATGACATTTGGTTGTCACGTCTTATTCTAAAGGGTTTCTTTGTTTCTTTATTACTTTCTTGACCTTGGTACTTCTGAAGGGGAGGGGCCATTTATAATGTCTTATATTATGGGGTTGTCTGCTGTTTCTCATGATTAAATTCAGATTATGTTCCCATCTCAAGCTTCCGCCCCATGCTGAGATTCTGTCCTCTGCTACAGATGTTGGTCTTGTTGGGTTCCATCTCATGATGTAAAGACTGAATTTTTGAGGAAGGAAAGCAGTCAAAGCTCTAATTCTAATGAGAGTGCTACGTGAATTCAGCTAAGCCCTCTCTTCTCCCCTGGCATTTTCAATCTTGTGTGAAGCTACCTGTGGTTATGAAATTAGATTTGGCCAATGAGTTCAGAGAAGGGGAATAGGAAATTTTCACAGAGGGAAGGGCTTTTCTTGCTTTGACTGTTCCCCCTGCTGCTGGTTGGGGGCTGGGAGGCAATGACTGGATCTCCATCTACCATATTTGATCATGAAGGTAAGTCCAAGTGAGAAGCTACATTTCAAAGTTAAGTCCATGCCTTAAGAAAGTAGATTAAGAGAACATGGCAATTGGTTGAACATGGGAGATGGACTCAAAGATGATGGTAAGGCTCTTGGCTTGGGTAACTGGGTATATGGTGATGCGATTCATTGGGAAACAGAGTCTGGAAATAGAAGTAAAATTATTTGGGGGGCCAGGATCAATTTTTTTGGACAAATTAAGTGTAAGGTCATTAATGAATATCTATAGAGTTCGCTAAGGTCACAGGCATTGGGAAAAGATTTTGATACCTATACTAAAGAAAGAGGGGTCCATTCTCAGTTCCACTCAGTGGTCTGCCAGAGGGGTGAGGGAGCTTTGAACAGTCATGCTTCATGTTTACTGAGCACCGACTATGTGCCTGATAATGTGGAGACTTAACTCCAGAACTGATGATGGCTAGGTGTGTGCAAATGCCTGGAGTCTTCATTCCAGAGAGGAGCAGGGAAGCAGGATCTCCCTTCTGTAGGCCCTTATCTAAGGAATCCTAGAAGATACAGTCCAGCTTTTTCACAATGAGCCCTAACTCTATTTTCTCTTGTTTCTAGTGAACATGCTTCACCTTATCCTAGTCATAGACCAACCACAGGAAGATGCTATGAATATACCCTTTTAATAAGTAGATAAACAGGTTTAGAAGACCTAAGTTGCCTGAGGTTACATTGGAATTCAGTCATTCTGATTAACAGCTCCGGCTCATAAGCACCCTGAATTTGCTGTCTTGGGAGTCTTTCTCCCCACCCCTCCTGCCAACTGCCCCTCTTGAGAGTCTTTATAGTTTGCTAAGAGCTTGAATTCATTTGGCCTTCATGACTGCCCTGTGGGGTAGGTAGGGCAGATATTGTTATCTCCATGATGGGAATGAAAGCACTAAGAACTGGAAAGATTAAAGGACATGTTCAAGGTGACCATCTTCAGACGAGATTAGGTGCATTCAGGGTGGTGTGGCCTAGACAAAGGTGACGATCTTTAGGTGTCTTATGGACCACTTTTCCCATAGAACCATCTTACGTCTTATTGGCACTTTTGGAAGTGACATATCCTTTACTTAGGCACTCTCAGCTGCTCAGAAGCAAATAATAACATAAGCTGGCATTATGATACTCATTTCTTTTTAGAAACCTACTGAGGATTTTGATTTTACTTCATTTGGGGGAGACAAACATTATCAGGAGATGATTGCTACTGAAGAAATAGGTTGTTACTTTCAATTTCCAGGAACAGGAGTATGTGTGTCCCACAAGGTCACCCGAGGAAACACGAGGGTCTGCCAAGAGGCAGAAGGAGTGAGGAGAAAGCATAAACTCAAGCACTGACTCTGATTCTTAGGCAAGGCAGTGTGGGTACATTGGACATGCTGAAGACTGATAAGTAAGTTTGGAAGGCTCTGGTTTATAGGCGTTGTCCCCAGTTGTTTGGTTCCTCAGGCAGGGGCATGATGTCCCAGAATGTAGGAGCCTGAAAAAAAGGATGCAAGACTGGTTGTGGACTGGAGATTGGTTGGCTTGCTCGTTAAAGGCATGTTCCCCAGGAAAGTCATTTGCTGAATCTGGAGGAGGAGGTGTACCTCCCTGGGTCTGGAAAGTTCTAAGATGTCAAAGCATCATAAAACATAAGAAGCAAAAAGCATGATGAATACAGCTGCAGAGAGCAAATGAAGGCTTAGTGGATAAGGGGACTGACCTTGGTGATATGATACATCTGCCCTTCCTGGCTCTGATGTGGCTAAGCCACAATTCAGTTGTGACAAGGTTTTGTGTACAGTGAACCAACCACTTAACAGTTGATGGGTTGGGGGAGGAAGGGGTCCAGTAATACAATTTCCCCAGACAGAGAGCAATGGGAACTGTTAGTGGGAATTAACAAAAAGAAAGAAAAGACTAGAAGGAATGTAAAGGTATTTCAGCTTGGTTCTTGTGACTGATTGGACTTCAAATTCACAAGGATATTGTGAAGAATTTCCAAGCAATTAAACTTGGTTGGTCCCTGTGGTAAGGTCCCACTGACTCAATAAAACTGATTGCTGCCTATTTTCTGGATGTACAAGGATTCACTATCATAACACAGCCAAGCCTAATACAAGCCATAAGATACCCAAGACTTTAAAACCCAGAAAACTGCAAGACACTGATTTTTCTTAATTGGATTTCACTTTTGGTGGTAACATGCTCGAGACTGCCTTTATCTCCTTGCCTGTCACTTGCGTTGACCCGCTTTGTTTTGCAAGTTGTTCTGGGAATCCGATGCAGCAAAAGCTTTTCTGATCTGAGCAAGCCTGCCACTTCATGATGTCTGGTGCCTGTAGGGATTTCTGGGGAGAAGGTACACAATTTACATAAAGAACTCAGATAATTTTCTAGTAGGAAGCACATCAGAGAGACTCTAGCATAGTGCTTAAAAGCATGGACTCTCTTGTCAGACTGCTTAGTTTTAATGCATGTTCTATTACTTATTTACTTGTGATTTTGAGCAGCATATTTAATCTTCCTGTGTCTCAGTATTTTCAGATATAAAATGGATGGTATTGTGATGATTAAATATGTGTGCGTGTGTGTGAATCTATGTTGTTTAACATAAAGCTAGGCTTGGAGCAAGAACTTGATAGAAAAAGCCTTTAAAATCAATTATTACTCTTCTTTATGAGATTTTGGAGATCTATTTGAATGGATGGGGATATTCCCAACTAATGCCTTATGGTAGAAAGGGAAACAAAACTCCAGAAATAAAATTATCCTCAAGGAGGGTGTGTGTTCCAGCAGTTGGCTCAGCTTAACTTTAAACTGAGAATTGATTGGCATGTTCCCCACCCAGGTGTTTGTTTTCGAGACTAGGTCTCACTGTTTTTGCCGGTGGAACTGCAGACTCACGTTGCCCGGGGTACCACAGACTCAAGCAACCCCCAGCCTGAGCTTCCCAGGTGGCTGGGATTACAGGCATGCGCCACCACACCCAGCTAATTTTTTTGGAACTAATTCTCGCTGTGTTGCCTCGGGAGGGACTCGATCCCTGGTCTCCGCCGTGGCTTCCTAGGCTACCACTTACAGGCATGCGCCATCATGCCCAGCCTGACCTCATCTCCTCTTACCTTCTGACTTACTCACTCCGACCTGCCACACTGGGTCTCTCCTGGGAGTCAGCCAAGTTCTTTCCCACCTCAGGACTTTCCCCTTCACAGTTCCCTCTGCCTGGAATGCTGCCCCCAGACCTTTGTATGACATACCCATCCTCATCTGCCATGTCTTACTCTAAATTTTATCCTTTCAGAAGGTTTCTTCAATCCTGTTCCCTCCCTCCAAGTTAGTCTCTGTCACCTCACCCTCTAACATCTCAGAAGTAGTCTTTGTTGTGTTCTGGTTCACCTGTTTTGGAGGCTGATATCTGCTCCCCTTCCCCTCCCCCCATAACTGACTTTTTGAATGTTGCTCACTTCAGTCGTGCCTTACGCAGTACGTGCTTCATAAATATTTACACCTATTTGATGCTTCTTCATTTTACAGAGGGAAGATTGTGGGCAAGCAGAGGTGAGGTAACTTTGCAGATACACGTGATAGCAGATGATCGCAGGGAGCCACCCATGTCTCCCAGCCCTTACTGCTTAAGTATCCACTGACCCAAACAAATGCATATGCATTTCTCTGCCTGAGAACTTTCTCTGGTTGTTAAACTTCTCCACCCATCCATGTGACAGCGTGGAGGTGGCCCCAGCATGGTTGAAAGCCACCCACCAGCAGCTCTCTCTCGGGGTGCTAGAGAGTTACTCCAGCTTCATGATCCCCGGTTGAAATATCTGTGGGGCGTGCTCTGTGGTGGGTGATAGCTGGAGATGTACATCTTCCACAGATCCTTGTTCACTGACATCATGTCATCCTATTGAGAGTGTGAAGTGAGCCATGGAAATGGGCAAACACTCTAATCAGGGCTTATTTTTTATCCTGGAGGGTCGCTCATTCAGCATTTCCCAGCACATGGTGTAAATACTGAAGTGTCCTCACTGTCTCAGTTTCCCAGCACAATTTAGCTCCCAGCACAATTTAGCTTGTCCAAGGTGGCAAATGGCTCTATCACTGCCCTGTGTTGACTGCCCTCCCCTCATGCCCATACCCTGCTATCTTCCTCCCCCCCACCATGTTAAGCATGAATGTACACATGGGTTCTTGACTCAGGGTCAGTTTCTGGGGCAATCCAAGGAAAACAATTATAGGTGAGGGAGCCAGCATCTCAGGCTAGACGTGCCAGACTCCAGATCCTTGGGCGTCTCGCCACCACCCACCACCTCTTGGGTCTGCCTTGTCCATTGCCAGTCAGGATGGAGGTGCCTCTGAGGAGTGAGACAAATACATTTTTATTGATGAAATTAGCTGGTAATTAAGAAGTTATCCTTCTTATGTTAAGGGCTGGATTAATTAGATAAAACATGAGGAAATCTAATTTACTTGGTAAATTATTCTTTATTAACAAGAAGATTTTAAAACATAGTCATGGTTTCCATAAAATTTGTGGGCACCAAGACAGATTTTATTGCTCTTCTGTGTAATGATCCACATCATGCTTCCATTCATGCTTGTTATAATTTACTGTTTATAGTCTCTAACTCTGCTTAAAGGCTGGTTTGAATATTCAAGGACCTCACCAGGTGGCATAGCAGATTTGACACACTGACGGTGTTAGGTGCAAACTAAAGAGAACCTCAGAGAGTGAGCTAATAGACCCTCTACTGCCGGTGTTAGGTGCAAACTAAAGAGAACCTCAGAGAGTGAGCTAATAGACCCTCTGCTGAAAAGAGGCTGAAGGGTAGAGTAACTTAGATTTGGGGATCTTGTATTAGGACATTTCTGCTTGAGTGTGGAAGAAATCACTTCAAAATGGCCATAATCCTTCAGGAAATTGGAAGAAAAAGCTTAATGTTTCAGAAGATTGGAAAGTTCAAGGCAATAGGATAGCTTCAGGCATGGCTGGATCAGGAGTGGCTTGCTAATAAGAATCTCTCCCTTACTAGAATGTAAGCTCCATAAAGACAGGGCCTTCTTCTATCCTGTTCATTACTGTAACCTTTGTTGTATGGAGCAGTGCCTGGCACATAGTAATGACATCAGCACACACCCTGTGCTGGGAGCTCTGTACCTCTTAGCTCACCTAATCCTTCCAAGCCAATCAAGTAGATAACTGTTATAATTATATTTCCCATTTCACACAGAAAAAGAGGCAAATAAAATATATGGGAGCTGGATTTTTTTTTTTTTTTGAGACTAGGTCTCGCTATTTTTGCCCATGGAACCGCAGGCTCATGTTGCCCGGGGTATCACAGACACAAACAATCCCCAGCCTCAGCTTCCCAGGTAGCTGGGATTACAGGCACGCACCACCACTCCCAGCTATTTTTTTTGGGACTAGGTCTTGCTGTGTTGTCCCAAGTCAGACTCGAACTGCAATCCCTAGACCCAGCTGCTTCATAGGCTGAAGCTTACAGGCATGAGCCACCATGCCTGGCTGGGAGCTGGAATTCAAACCCAGGCCTTCTTGCTGCAGACTGTGCTAGTAATAAAGATGCTATATTGATATAAGAAGAGTTACTGAGTGAACAAATATATAGTGATATAACTTGCCAGACACAGAGTATTCAATAGCTATCATATTTATTTGGGCAGCCTTTATCTTTTGTATTCATTAGCTGTGAATAGCTGCTGTCTTCCATCTTTAGGATTCAGGCTATTTAGTTTTGACAAAGGGCATGTTTGAGGGTCAGGATGGTCATATTCAAGGAAATGAGGCTCGAGGTATTTTTAGAATCATTTTTCTTCTGAATGAGAACTTGAGATTGTAGATAGAAAAATCATATCCTGGTTTTGGAGAGTCTTGACAGAATTACCTTCTGAACCTGTAGGGTCTTCCAAATGGGAAAACAAAAGAAAAATATGAGAGGGGGGGAGAGGGAGGGAGGGAGAGAGAGAGAGAGAATGCTGGGAGGCTCAGTTGCTGCTAGCCAGACATGTCTACGTGCTTGCCTACCTGTCAGCTGCCTACTGGTCTGCTTGTGTCCTGATCCCCAGTTTCAGTGTTAAAGACCTTCCCAATCTACTGAGCGCTCCAGAATTTTCTTCTCCTGAATCAGTAGTGAACCTGCCCGGTCTAGGATGGTTGCCCCTACAGCCTGTATGATTTTTGTTGTTGTCTGAGTTCTTTATTATATTGTGAATATTAATTGGGTGACCTCTTTATCCTCTCTGAGCCTCACTACACATTCTCAGCAGTGAAATTGAAGCCATAATAATTATTTCACAGGATTACTCTATTAAAATAGGAAACCCGTGTCAAGGGCATATGATAGCCAATGAATGTTAGCTATTACTTTTGCCATTGTATAGGAAAGTATAGATTATTTGAATGTTGTGGCTGTTGTTTTTTTAAATAAGTGTTTCTCTCAATTGAGGATACAGTGGCTTAACAATGTGAACACTGTAGGCAAGCGGTGTGGGCTTTAATTTCCACTCTCCATTTATAATTAGGGATTTGACAGTTATCTGATGCTGATATGGTTGGGAACTAGTACTCCATCTTTATAATGACTTTTCTTTTGATCTTCTTATTAGTGTAATTAACTGTTTTAGGACACCCTTGTAACCCACTCTTGCCAAATCCACTCAGCTGGAGACTTTATAGCCCCAGTCAGGACCTAGTTTCCCCATGGGTCATTACATTAAACACTGGCCTATTCAAAATAGAACTTGTCTTGGTACTAGAAAATCTGAGCTGCTCCAAAATGGTCAGGATTACTCCACACATGTGAGGAAGAATGCATCATTTTGGCAAATTGGATCCAGGTTTTGTGGGTCCTGAGGCTTATAGAATTTGGGGGCTCTTTCTTTAGGAAGAATAAAAAAATTATGGCCACAAAATAACACAAAGGAGAATATTTGTTTGGAAGGAGAAAATAAATTGCTGGAGCCTGTGGATATTTACATTTCATTCTCCTGAGGTCTCTGTAAGTAATTAATCAGAAATGTGAACCTAGAGGCTTTATTCTTGCAAGCTGGCTCCCCCCGCCCCTCTAGAACCCTCTAGCACTTAGAAGACCCACACAAGGAAAGGCTCTGATGCCAGAGCTTCTTCCAGCTGAGTGATACATTCACTTCCGTTCTTGGGTGAGTTGGACAAGTGGTTGCCTTTGAATATTGAGGAGAGTGTATGTGTCCATGTGTGTTGAGCCCCAAGTTATATAACGAGGAACCCACCTTAATTTTCCTTTAAGATGACTTGAAGTTTTGGGTTGCTCCCTCTGACAGTATATCTCCACCTCCAACTGTCCAACACACACACACACACACACAGACACACACACAGACACACACACAGACACACACACTGACACTCACAGACACACACACAGACACACAGACACACA
>PVHY01027467.1:0-16185 GCA_004024945.1 Uropsilus gracilis
CTCTCGTTGCCTACTCCCTGACCTTGAGATGATTCAGGGTAGGAGAGATGTTGGCTTGGTGTGTGAATTAGATAAAGGGGGTGGCTGACTTGTGTATGAGAAGAGTGCATTCCTCCAGAGTATGTTGCTTATGAAGTTTAGGTATAGTTAGCACTGAGAGGGCAAACTTTTCTCAACCAGCACAGTTTATAAGATGTCAGAACATCAAAAGATTCAGAAAATCAAAAACATAACATTATTGCAGTGACTGTTGGCATCATTTCAGTGTCTAGTGGGACTGAAAACTGAAAATCTCTTGGTCTTTCCCTCCTGTTTACCACCTCATGATTTCAAGATGGCTGCTGAATATTATGCTATCACATCTGTATTTAAAGTGAGAAAAATGTACTCAGAGAAGGAAAGAAGTGCAAGGATAATTACATCTGCTTTTTATACAAGAATTTTCCAGGAAACATTCATTATGTCTTATTAGCAAGAATGTTTCATATGATCTTATCTAGCTGTATTGGTGATTGGGAAAGTTTTTAGTTCCTCCTGTTTCTATAACAGAAGATAGCAGGGAAAAAGGATCAAAAACCTCTTTGAATCAACTAAGTAGAAATGTCTGCCACATGTCTTCTTTCTTTTCTTATATTATTTGAAAGAACCCTGTATTGTTAGAGATACATATAGTTATACTTTGTAACATAGTTATACTTTATTCCACAAAAATGTGTTTGTAAATTGTTAAGCCTTTTTAAGTCTCTATTTTTTTACTCCATTTAACTATGACCTAATTAGCACATTAATCATTATCATATAGTAGGTATCAGTGGCTGATATTAGCAGAAACTTTTGTCTCCTTTTTTATAGTCCCTGCTGATGGCATTATTATTTTTACATATATATTTTGAAATAATTTTGCAGAATGAAAATAATTTTTGGGCTTTAATCAGAATAAATATTAAATCTATAAATTCAATTAAACTCAAATTCCATTGGTTGGTACAGACATTTTAAGTCTTTTCATCTTGGAATTGGCATATTTCTCTATTTATGTGATCAATCTCCTAATTTTTAAACTATTCCAACAAAATTTCTTTTTAAAGGTTACATTATGTGCCTCCTAGTCATTTTAAATTTGGAAATTTGTGTGTGTCCATCTGTGTGGTTATAAGAAGATCTATTTTTTTCTGCTATGCTACCTAGCTGGTACTTATGGGAATGTTGAAGCTGTTTGTATTTGATGCTTGTCTTGAAGACCAAACTGCCTCATGTAAGGTTTAGTCCACAGCTTTATGAGTGGTAGAGCTGGAACTTGTCTGTCTACTCTTTCATCAGATCTTACTATTTGTATCAGTTAGACTGAGTAGAATTTATAAGTAACATAAAACTCAAGTTGAGTTTTAGAGGAGAGAGGAGTGAGATTATTTTGGCAGCTTTACCAACTGGTGGAGATTTCCGTCTTTGCAGTTCTTCATTCTGGACAACAGGGCTATCTTACTGAGGTCGGTGGACCTCATGGTGATTGGATAGCCTGCGGTAACAATAAAACTTGAGCTTCCTGATTCATGTCCATGTAGGAAAAGTGTTTCTTTCCCAGATCTCCCCATATCCTTTTTTACCACATCTTTCCTAGTCTCACTGTCCTGGTTAATGTGGCTGGGAGGAATGAAATGATGCCATTTAACTTAAAATTGAGTTGGAAGTGGTGAAATTGCCCCTCCCTTTTAAAAAACAAACCCATCCACGGGCTTCATGTAGAAGGTATGAGTAGCTCCATACTCCCACCTACACCTCCAAATCAGGAGGACTCTGAACTCGGAGGAAATAGTCATAATATCGCCACATTCTAGATATCACCTTTTCTAAGACTTTGCTAAGTCCAGGTTCCAGTCTGATATGAGCCTCTCAAGGGTCATGCCACAGGATATCTGTTTACTTATGACACTGGAAGAAAAATGGGAATATCTCAGTTGGACACCTGTGCTGTAAGCCTTCAGGAAGCATGGTCTGCAGGGCACATCTGGACCAGGAACCAGTCCTTGGACGCAAGGACTGGGAGTAGAGCATGGGGAGGGAAGGAGCTTAAGGCTGGACATTATAGAGGAGACAGAATTTATGGAGACCTTTGGAAAGGAATACTGTGTGTTGTGAAGTAGAAACTTCTTTCCCTATGCATTCTTCATTGAAATATCCTTTTCTTCTGGGCCTAATAGAGTGAATTTATTGTAGGAAGCTGAAGAGAAGTGCAACAGCTTGTACTTCGTGCAGCAGGGCTAATGGCGACCGGTGCAGGACAGCATGACATCTTGGTTTCACCCATTCCTACTGCTCTCCAGAGTCTAAGACCTGAGAGAGAAGGACAAGCTCTTTCTTGCTCACCTCTTTGCTTAGCCCAGTACCTAGTACTCTGTAACTTAGTGTTTGTATACAAATGATGATCAAATGGTAAAACTTGAGAAATCTTTATCAGATCCTAAGTCTGACACTTTCTCATTTGTGTCCTGGAGAAAGTGATAATTACCTTGTAACCTAATCATGAGATCTTAGTTTGATTTTAAAAATGATAACCATGATTATCAGCTCTTCTCAAATTCTGTGGCTAATCTACACATACGAATATCATCAATGACTAGTATTTATTGAATATTCTCTGAGTAAGACTTTTGGTAAGCACTGCTTTAATTTTCATCCTCCCAGGTTGGGCATGGTGGCACGTGCCTGTAAGCGGCAGCCTAGGAAGCCATGACCAGGGCCAGGGATCGTGGTTTGAGTCCTGCCGGGGGCATGTAGCTAGACCTAGTTCTCTGGGTGTGGTGTCACATGCCTGTAATCCCAGCTACCTGGGAAGCTGAAGCTGGGGATTGCTTGAGTCCGTGGTACCCCGGGCGGTTCCACAGGCAAAAAAAAAGAGAGACGTAGTCTCAAAAAACATGTTTTTCATCCTCCCTCTTGCAATAACCAAATGCCAGCTACTCCCCTAGGATATTCAGCAAGCACTATATATACTTAGTGTTGTCTTCATTGCTCGCAGGCACAAAGTTTAGATAAGGGAAGGACTCCTTTGCCTGTTATCTGCCACTCCACCCTCTAGAAATACATAGCACAGTTGTTTTAATGAGAATGACTAGAATGTAAGTGACTGGCAATTTACATTTAATAGTGAAATGTGATGAATTCACAGTTGTTGCAGCAATAGCGAACACATGACCCTAGGGGCAGCCAGAGGCTGAGCTTGTGGTCACTAGTGATGGGAAAAGTTAAGAGTGGATTTGTGAGCACCAGAATCAGTCAGCTTTATTTTCTGGCAGTCTATTCCTGGAACAGCTGAAAATACAGAGAACTAAATTCAGATTCCTGGATGTGACTCAAAAATTGCCTGGTGAAGAGAAGAGAGAAAGGGGCTTTTTTCCCTGTTCATATAGATCCTGTGGGCATAGCAAAATTTTGGGAAGTTAATTTTCTAATTTCTACAACAGGAATAATAATATCCGATTCCTCATCTCTCATAGGAGTATTTGAGAGTTTAATAAAGTGATGTTCATAATTTCTCTGTGGAAAAAAGGCAACAGAGATACAATTTTTTTTCAACAACTAAATATATATTCGCTCCATGTGTACTCTGAAGAGCTGAAAAATAACACCAACTCATTTAATTTCTGCATGAGTTTCTGATCATTGCTGTGCACTAAAAATTCCATAATAACACATTTACAATTCTGCCTGTATATATAATGTGAAAAATGCACTCTTGTTATTATGAATGCTCTTAGGTACTGAATCACGTAGCTGTTCTGAATTCCTTAGATTTCAGTCTTTTCACAAAGTGATCAAATTGATGACATTGTAACACTATCAAAGGAACTGTCATTTATTTTGAAAGTCAAAAAGATTGCTCAAAACTTAAAACAACTGGTAAAGAAAGAAAGTAACACGTTGACTTTAAGGACTTAAAATCGTCTAGACTAAAATAACTCTATTGTGTTAGAGAGGAGTATTTTAATAAAAAGCAGTAGGAGCCTTTAATTAAGAGTGATCATGATGATGATAATGAATGTTAAAGTTTTAGTGGTTTAAAAAGAACATGATTCAGTTATCTGAAATGGATTACCTGACATGGAATACTTCATTCTGTAACCATAAACTTTGCCTAACTACTTCCAAAGGATTCAGCACTGGAAGACATGTGTGTTCTGGTCTGAGCCCTGCCAATAATTTGGTGAGTAACCTTGAGAAAGTCACCTAATCCTGCTGAATCTGTTTCCTTATCCATCAAGTGAAGAGAATGGAGTAATGAATCTTTATCATCCTTTCAGCTATAAAATGTTGTGATTTCTTTCAATCATTTCCAGAAAATGTTAATGCTTATCTTTGGAATACTGCTAAGCAACAGCCTGAGATGAGAGCTAAAAATTCAATGAGACTGAGGTACAAGAATAGCTAACTCTGACATCATTACGTGATTACACTGTACCAGACTTGGTGTCTCATCCGCTACATTTATTATCCTTCAAATCCTCAGAACAACCTCAGAAATATTCAAACATACAACTCAAACAAAGAATTATAACCACTCATGGAACGTCCTACTACTACTTCCAGCTACAAGTCAACTGGTCCTTTCTTATATCAAGTCAATTAAGTCCTATACATGTCACATTGGCACAGTTCAGGGAGTGACTGTTGCTGGGATGCTTTACATAACTTTTTATTCATCTTGGGTACATGAGAGCTTACCAGGGCTAAGGCATAGCTGCAGATCAATTCTTAGCCTTCATTTTACTAGATGTTTTGGTAGCACTTTATATTGCTTAATTGAAGCAATTTTCTTATCTGGCTTCCAGGATCCTGAGCCCACTTGATTATCTTCCCTCCTCTCTCCCTGTAGTGCTGGGTCCCACTCATTTCAGTCTCCACTAGTTGAAGAACCTCTTCTCATCTCCACTTGGACTCACTCCTTTGGTGACCCCATTCAGGATTATGACTTAAAATACAGTCAGTATATTGATTCTAAAATGAAACCTCCGGTCTGTTTTTCTGGTCTGAATTTCAAACATAAATCTGACTGCCAACTCAACATCTTTCCTTGGATACCTAATCTCAAAAAAACCCTGAACTTTTGAATTTTCTCCTTCAAATTTGCCTTTCTCCTGGTGTTACAGAATGGAGTAGAAGGCACTACAGTTTCACCTAGCCAAAAATCCAGGAGTCATTCTGGATTCATCCTTCTCTTTTACGTGCCATGTTTAGTCCATCAACAGGTTTTGTCAGCTTTGTCCTGGAAAATTACCTCAAATCACCAGTTCCAGCATATTCATTTTAGCCTAAACCCTTAGCACCTCTCACCTAGATTACTGCAATTGTTTCTAACTGCTCTCAACTTTCATTCTTGCTTCCAGCATCCCTGCTCCCAATCTACTCTCCAGACAGCAACTCCAAACAAATTTTAACTGTGAATTACTGAAAACCCAACCACTTTCCCTCACACTGAAAACACAACTCCAAGCTTTTGCCCTGACCTGTGTGAGCAGTTTCAGGACTTCTCTCCAGCCACATCTCTTACCTCTGTCTCCTGCCCCTTACCCACTCCAGTTACACTGGTCTTGCTCTTTCTTCAATATGCCCTGTACCCTCAGGCCTTTTATTCTCTTTATATCTTTTTTTCAGTCTAGGAAACTATTCTCCCAGGTATTTATATGTGCCATTTCTTCATTTCACTCAGATCCTTTTTAGGTATAACCTTGTCAGAGAAATCTTCTCCAATCTGCTACATGAGAGACTCTACTCCCCAGGCCTTCTCTGGGTCCTGACTCTTCCTTTCATTTCTTCCTACCAGTTAAACTTTCTCTTTGACTAGGGACTTTATTTTGTCTCATGCTGCTTCTAGTTCCTGCAACAACGCTTTGTGCATATGAGGTACTCAGTAAATATTTGCGGAATGAACAAATCACTATTATAATTACAAAGGCATGTTGTAAGTTATGAGTAGACAATTCATTCAAGAAGAAACAGGAAGCATAAGAAAACACATTAGCATTAATCAAGGAAACAATCGGTTGTTGCTTCTAGTAGGTAAAGGTCTTGTCTGTCTCTTGCTCACTCTGAAGCACGTGAGAACCAGCCGCTTCCAAGTCCTTGTTTTTTGTTTCCTGTGTGTTTATTTGGCAATCTACTTCTTGGTCTAGTTTCTATGGAGTCCCCAAGTCTTCTTTATCTAGCTCCATATTCCTGCTTTAGACTTTCCATGTTCAGATGACCTATCTGAATCCTTTACTTACATACCTAGTACATATTTAATTTATAATTAGAAGAAAAATAAACAAGATAGAAAATGAAAATCAGACAGAATGTTCTTCATTTACTTTGGACACACCCTCAAGTGACTATTAGCATTTTGGTTTAACTTAAGATATCTTGACCTTTGAGTGCCTGTGTCTCTCACTAAGAAATGACTTTGCTCCTATTTTGTTCATATAAGCTCTACCTTGGATGAGTTAGTTTATGGTCTCCTTGCAAAGCAAAAGGAAAATGTGGAAATACATATAATGTAATATCTTATAGTTGGTGAGACAGTCAAAACAATTTAAAAATATGATAGTACATGTTTGCATGTTTGCAAAGTTGTGATTAAATCACCTAAAATTATTTAATCAAATTTGTGTGTGTTTGTGTTATGTGTATCTCATTAGTAGAATTTTAAATGCCATTCATTCTGGTTGTATGACAATATTTATAAGTCATAACAATATTTTATAAGTCATAAATATACTCATAGCTTTTTTTCACATCAATTAATTTATTAACAAAAAACTTGTAAGAGGTATTATAGTATTATCATCAATTTTAGCAAAAAATGGAAAATCAAGCTGGGCATGGTGGCTTGTGCTTGTAAGCTTCAGCTTATGAAGTGGCTGGGGCTAGGGATCACAGTTTGAGTTCTGGTTGGGGCAACACAGTGAGACCTAGTCCCAAAAAATAGCTGGGCATGGTGGTGTGTGCCTATAATCCCAGCTTTCTGGGAAGCTGAGACTGGGATTTGCTTGAGTCCATGGTACCCTGGGCAATGTGAGCCTGCGATTCCACAGGCAAATATAGCAAGATCTAGGCTCAAAAAAAAAAAAAAAAAAAAAAAAAAAAAAAAAAAAAAAAAAAAAAAAAAAAAAAAAAAAAAAAAAAAAAAAAAAAAAAAAAAAAGGAAAACCATTTATGAGTTCAATAATAGAAAGATAGTTAAGTAAATTCTGATATATAAGTCTTAAGGAAAAGTTACTTTTCATTAAAAAAATATGAGCACAGTAGAAAATGATTTTAACATAATCTTAAATGAAAAAGAAGACAAAATAGATTGTACTTAGGTAAAAATGTTTGAGAATATGGACTATGGACAGTGAGTGGAAGACAACACACAAATAGGAAGTCTTTGTAACAGGACAGTGGAATTGATACAAGGGTAGTGATGCAGTTGAAAATGGCATTGGAGGCAGCCACCTGAGGGCTGCTTATGTGCCCAGGTCCCTAGCTGTCTGAGCTCCCCTGCCAGTGGGGAGCAAAGGGGGTGAAGGTTCCTGGTAAGCCCCCTAAGCTGGGTGAGCCCTGGAGGGGGGACAGGGTGGGGGGTTTGGTGGCCCCACCCACCAGTGGATGGCTGCTGCTTAGGGCAGCCATCTGCAGCTGGGATCTCCGGAGCCATGTTGCCCCCTACTCCTAGCCCAAGGGGAGCATGGAAGGGTGCATGCTCAGCCCTCTGGGTCCTGCCCCCACCCAGGGAGGTACCTGCACAAGCAGGTTGGTGGGGGGAAGAAGGAACCCCTTCTATTTTGCTCTCATTCCAACTAAATTTCAAGAGGAGTAAGAACATGCACAACACTAACCCCATCATAGAATGGGTGAGAGATCATGCAAAAATCCAGCCCACAAGCCTGAATTGGACACAGCAGATGGATAACCAAGAGAACCAGTGCATGCAAGACAAGAGAAATAACGTAGAGACACAATGTCACAATGTGAACTTGCCTGCTCACTGGGCCGGGTAGACCTGTGACCTCATTTCGGAGATGCCTTTTAGGAGAGCAATGCCCCTTTTCCCACAGTACCGGAGAGGAGAGGAATACCAAAGATGGGGTAATCGGCCCCACTTAAAACTGCAAACTGAGGCAGAAGAGATGATCTACAAAGGTCGTTTACAGATACCTGTATTCACAGAGAAACTTCTTCGCCGACACTGGTTGGTTGCGAGACCCCCTAAATCTGACACCAGAGCCATAAGGTAAAGCAGCAAAGCAGTGGAGATAGGATTGGAGAAGACAGCCTACAGCAAGAAAACATGGACAGATCACAAATGAATACAGACTGGCCGCCCAACGCAAACTTAAGACTGAAAACCTACCAGCAAGGCTCGCCTGGTTCCAACAACACAGTCCCTCACCCAGTCAAAGGACACTGCCACAGGAAAAAAAGAGACGAATGAACTTAGCACAACTAGTAAACAACAAAGAGTGTGATTTGAGAGATTGGAAGGGGCACCAGAGGGAAGGGGGGAGGTATCCCAAAAACCACTTACAGAGGTTGTGATCTAAAGAGCAAAATAAATAATATTAAAAAAAAGAAAATGGCATTGAACGCCATACTGTCCTTGTGGGTGGGGCCTGCGAGAAGAAGCCAGAAGCATGAAAGGGCAGATGAAAAGAGGAACCAGAAAGGAGAGAGGATGAGAATGGAGGAAGAACAGAACAGGCCCAAGTGACCTGGCTAGGTGAAGCCCCCTGGAAGAGTGAGCAAGGAGCCACGGTGGGAGAGTGGCTGACAGAAAAATAGCTGGTGTGGAGTCAGATGCTAGAATGGCAGGCTGGGGGTGACCAGGGGCTGCTGAGGGCAGACCTGGTCAACTTGGCCAGACACCACCAAAGGCAGGCCTGGTAAAGGAAGTGCATGGAGCTGCAGCAAGGTGGCATATTTGGAAAGCTGAGTTTGCATCAGCATCTGCTGGAAAGTTTGAAGAGCCTTGGAGAAGCCACAGCTCAGAACACTGGAGAGAGAAGCAAGAGAAGATGCTGGAGAAGGACTGGACTTTGCAGAATGCCTACCTCAGGTTTGAAGGGGCACCATCTTGGACAAGTGTTTGGGACTTTCAGACTAAATAAATTTTACACTTGGGGTAAAATAACTGCCACTTGTGGCATTAAGGGCTTTTCGTTTTCCTGGTTAATTTTCCTTGTAAATAAAACCGTGTTGTTTTAACTGGCTTGTGACATTAGCAACTGCTATGCTCATGGGTGCTACGACTCTGGTAAGAAGCTGGGTGGTGGAAGTTGCATTTTAAAAATGCTGCTTTTTCCTGTGGCTTCTTGATTGGAGGCTTCTGCCCATTTTGACTCGTTTTCAGAATTATAGGTAATTTCCCCCCACAAACTCTTTGACTATATTTACTGTCATTGTTTTGATATCATTTTTGCTTTATTACAAAAGCAAGAGAACATAAAAACACTATGCAGTTGCTCTCTAAAAGTTTATGCTCTATAGCAGATGTTCGTATTCTATCAACAGCTATCACCACTGTCCTTCTTTGCCTATCCCTATAAAAAAGTTTGAAAATGCTATTTTGACATTCTAACCCCCTCTGCAGTCAGTACTTGCCAGGGGACCCATTTCTGGTCAAGGAAATCAGTGGGGATGCCATTGAAGTGTTGCTGCAGAAAACTCCCTCCCCGATAGAGAAGTGAGACCCATGAAGATGCCTTTTTGACCTTTGTCTTTTTTGCTCGGCCTTTTTGCTTTTGTGGACTGATTCTGAAAACTCTGGCAGCCATCCTGAAGCATTGCCACCTCTTTAGGATAGGGCAGTGGAGTGATAGAAAGATCCTTGGCAGTAGACAACATCATTCAATCACTGAACAAACTCTAGGACAGACTTCTTAAAGTTGTCTTCATAACTAGCAATTGATGAGCCTGTAGTTTGAGACACTATTAGGTTTTCGTTACCTGCAACTCAACACATTCTAATTGTTATGCATTCTAATTGATACAAATGAAAATAAGAGTCACCGGCACACAGAAATTATCAAAGTGTGTAAGCAAGACAGGAAACACACATCTATATGTGTGTGTAGATAGATGGCAAATAAATTTAAAAGAATGTTATACTTCAGAAGGAAGTAAAAAACCAATTAAAAACCTCCCAAAACATAACCCATTGAGTACTTGCTTGTTGCAAGATTTTCTGAATCTGAACATTTCTTAGTAGAAAATATATCATTTAATATTTCTGATTAAAATCAGACCAAAAAAAGTAAAAAATAAGGTATCTTTTTAAAGTTTTTATACCTCAGGAGGCAATCTATTAGGGTATAACATGGCGGTTGTTACTCTCCTTCCCTACATCCTCTGATTTCTTTCATTAACTGTAATACTACTAAATTATGTAAGATGACACTCCCTGGGTTTTGTGGATGCACTACCTACGGGTGAGAATTTGATTTCTTTATTGATCTGGTATTGACATTCTCTTCAAACGGGTCTTTGTCTCTACTCAATATAAATCTGGTTTTGAAGATGATAATGAGATACCAAGTTTGTTGAGAAAGAAATGGATTGCCTGAAAGCTGGAGTATTGGATATAAAATAACCTGTTTTAAGTGGATTCTTTACTGGAACACAATTCTCAGATAGCTTATTCTTTTTCCTAAATGGTAGATGACATAGAAAATTAGATGATCCTTAGGTTAAAGAACAAAACTAAGGGAAACTATCATTCTGTAGTCTCGGAGAATGGATTCTGTGATTACCCTCAGTAAGGTGCTGAATCCTTGACTTGATATAGGCAGTGGGAGTGGAACTTAAATAGCATCTAAAGGATTCAAGTGAAAAAGTGGGGTTGCCTCATAGAGTTATTAAATGGTTAATGACCACGGGTTCAGGGAAAATGATCAAAATATGCTTCAACCCTATGTTCAACAGGATTGGTTTGGATGCTCTATCTGGCTGGGGGTTGGGGAGAAATAATGTTCCCTCCTGAACCTGCAGGGAGAAATGAAATTGCTATGACCTCGGATCACAATTACCTGTTTGTAACAGAAAATCCACCTCACAGTGTCATATACAAATGTCCTTCTATTTTGTTTTCCTGAATAACAAGAAACTGAGTAGCAGGCTGATGCTTGTTAACTGATTAACAGTGTCAGCAGACACCTCATCTCTTTCTATCTGCTCATGAAGCACCACCCTTCATGTGTCAATTTTCACCTTCATCCTTGACTTCTCAAGACTGCAAAGTGGTTGTAACTCCTCCATTTTCAACCCAAGATTGGAAGAAGAGAGTGGGAGGGGAGGATACTGCTGGCTCTCTCTCTCTCTCTCTCTCTCTATATATATATATATATATATATATATACATATATATATGTATATATATATTTGTATTTTACATTTGGCAAGGAAAATATTTTATAGAAAAATTCAGGAAACTGTTTATGTGTCATTGATCCAAACTACGCTTCATGATCGTGCATGACACACTAGGAAGTAAAAAGTCAGCTTGTTAGTGTAACAACAATCCCAGCCTGTGCAGAACTGGGATTCTATTAGCAAGATGCTGCCACAAAAATATAAAAAGAATAGAAATGTTCTTTCCAACTTTACTAGAGATGGCTGGACTCTGAGGCCACGAAGGAGCCTGGTGGTGGACAGCAGCAGGCAGAGTCCAGGATGTGTAAGGGGCCTCCCTAGAACAGCACCATCTCCTCTCCACATGTGTTACTCTTCTACCAAGAGCACTGACTGCTCTCAGGAGGGATATTGGAAGAGAGAACTGGGCAGGCTTAGCTCATTCCTTTCCTCTCTCCTCTCCTCGTCTCTGGGGATCATCTGACTCATTTGTTCCTGATCAGGCAGGAAACTGAGTGGACAGTCCTTGACCTCAATGGATGAGGACTGAGGTTATCCAGCTGTGTGTGTGATTGGGGCCTGTAGGAAATAAGCTCATTGTTGCATAATAAAACTACGTCCTCCAACTGAACCTTTCTCTGTGATAAAGCCAGTAACTTTGATCTTCTTATACCTTTGCTAGCTCTTAACTATTATTCAAGTCAGATGGGGCAAAGATATGTCTGAACACCCCACCTGCACTAGCCCCTTATAGACTTGTATTGATTATGACCTCTACAAAACTCTAGGTTTTAATGGTCCACAATGATAAACCAGAATATAGAAGATTACATCAAAAGGTGTCATCTCTTTTCTTTGGGTAACACTTGGCTTCCATGTCTATGACCTTTTCTTTCCAGGACCACATAGGCATACACTTTTACTCTATTTGCTTGAATTTATGCAGAATAAATCCAGAGAATTAGCTAAAGGATAGATATGATTAAGGCAGTTAAGGCTGCCCCCAAGTTACTTCCAAGACAGCTATTTAGAGTTAGTTGAAAACAAAGCAAAACAAAACTTCATTCTTGGATTGAGTGAAAAACTCCAGAGGAAAGAAAACAGATTTCTGAGAATATCCTTTCCTTCCCTTCGTGAAGAGAAGGGAAGTCTATCTTCATTGTCAAACAGCCTTGTTTGCAAATTGCTTATATTCATCTAGGTTTGTGGTTATTTAAGATCTTGTGCAAGTCATGACCCACATACCTAAGCCTGGTCCAAGAGAAATTCTTGTGTTAAAAAAAAAAAAAAAAAGCTTACATTCAGGAAAGCTCAGCCTTGGGAACAATACTGAGAATTTCCTGAAGTGTTTTCACATCTTTCAACTTCTTTGTGTAGAAATGTGTGTGTAAATAAAATGCACTTTTGTGACTTCTAGGTGATTCTCATAATTTATAATCTAATCTATCGTCTAAAGCAGCAGACCACCTCCTGTCTCCTGTCATACAGAAGAATTAAGTAAATGCTCACTACTTGGGTGCTTCCAAGGGTGAAGGATATACTACATCACTCGGGGCTCCATCAACCCGTCCTGGGTTGTTCATATTAGAGAACCTAAAACATAGTTGCTAAAAAAAAGTCCTGACCTGCTCTGAATAGTAAGGTGAACCTTATTCACCCACCAAGATGACTGGTCTGAAAAGCAATATTTAAGTGTGGTTAGGGATTCTCCATCCAGGTGAAGCTAAGGGACAAGTAACTTTGTAGTTGCAGTTTTTAGCTCTTTTTCCTTTATTTACCCAAATGCCTCCAATAAAGTAAAGTTAGTGCATCTAATTTAATCACGGAAGCACAGCACTAGGGACAACGTCCTAGTAAGGGGTTTATCTCATGTCAAACTCTACATGTAGTGGTGGGTACTGGTTAAATAGTTCCTGTGAGTCTTTGCTTCAGCCTCAGTACTAGAACTTGAAATTAGCAGGCAGGTTGTCAGAAAGGAAAGATGGTGTGAAGGAGGGGGAGCAAAGACACTGAAACATGTGAGTACAAGGCAGAAGTAATATGATAGCTTGGCCCTGGTGGCAGAGAACCTGAGGGGGCAGGAGACCTGTGGGAGTGGGAGGAGCTGTGGGCTTGTTGCTCCTCACCAGCTCCTGCACAAAGCCCAGGAACACAATAAAAAGTGTGACTGCTTCATTTCAGCCCTTTGCATCTCAAAAAATTTCTCTTACAGCCTAAGTCCACCATGCAAGGTGAAGAGTTCCAAGAAATACAGTTTTGGCTGAGCTCAATTGATAGAATATGTATCTACCAGAGAGAGAAAGAAGTTGAGCAGACTAGAAATATCACTATCTTGCTTGCATTCCTGATGGAAGGCTGAATATGTCTTATAATCAAGTAGCCAGATCAATTAATTGAGGGTAGGAAAATGTAAGCGTTTTCACTTTATATGACAAGAAGAATCTGAGAGCACATAAAAATTAAAAACCTGGCATAAATAATTCAATATATAAAACGATGCAGAGAAAATTAATAGATACCTTTAGTAGAAAAAGAGAACTATAGGGACTACAGTGCTGTAAGAAAAAAAATTAAGAAAGGAAAAGGATGCTAGAGGTGTAAGAACTGCTCCTGGAAGGAAGATGCTTCCTGAAGGATCTCTTCATATGGAGTCTACTCTACAGCAACATGAGTAAGAGCTGAACCTTGAAGGATATTTCGGTTTTTACTGACAAGCCTCTGTTTGAGGAGCAGAACTGTGCAGGAGAGAAAAATCAGAGTTCTGTGCTTTAAAAGTCCCTGTAGGGGAAAAAGATCCAGCTTTTCTGGTGACCTCTTAATATTTCTAGAGAAGTCATCTCTGCTAAATCATCCAAAGAGTAAGGTGAGGTAATATATCATGATCTGTGATCTGCCAGTGCCATCACATTAGCAGTCTTGGGTGTCTCAAGGGATATCTGATTGGGTTTCTGGAACTCATTCATCCAGTCTCTCTCTCTCTCTCTCTCTCTCTCTCTCTCTCTCTCTCTCTCTCTCTTTCACTCTCTCACATGCACACACACACACACACACACACTTACACATTTTTCAACTTCCATAATTTTCTCTAATGGGAAACTAGAGCCTTGAGTCATATCCAGATGGATAGAATGAACCAGTCACTCACTTCTACAAAGGGACATGGCACCTTTTAAAATCATCTCTGTGATAACTGCTAATGCCAAACATGCTTAAATGTTTCAGAGACATTTGGAAGATGTATATTTAGCTAGAGAAGCTTATGTTATTTGGGACTGTCACTTTTTCTATATATCATTGCTGCTGTGTATCCTGCTGATTGTGTGTATACAATTATCCTCAAGTGCACTTATTATTGACTTGCACATATTATAAATATTTCAAATCCATGTGCTTCTCGTCTGAGAAGATGTCTGAGATTTCATCCTTCCCTCTCTATGGATTGCAGATCAGGCTGCTGCTGACAACTTGAGTAGAAAGCCAGGGGTCATTATATTTGTTTTTTGTTTTGCTTTGTTTTGCTATTTTAAGGGGAGAATATTTTTTAAGTAACAAGTGACAAATTATAAATAAACATTTAAAGGGGAAATCAACCTCATAAAAATTGAAACCAAGAGGAAACAATACAAAAACACATAACTTAATTGGTAAAAGGCTGGGCATCTTGTTGTCCCTAGAAAGAAGAAATATCTCTCCTGGGTGCCCTTCAGTAATGAAATATAGAAATGATCCCTGAAAGTATAGTCTTCTGGGTGCCCTTCAGAAGGTTATTTTCGAAGTTTGGCAGAAGCTAGATTGCTGCATTTACAAGGTGTAAGCAGAACTTATATTAGCTGTGTTTCAGGTCTGTAACTCCTGACTAAAGGAAATGAAATCATCTTTAGAACATATTGATTATTGAATATCTCAGCAACAACAGAAAATTCAGTGGCATTAATATATGAGCTGTAGTGCTTAACCAAAACATTTCATGGGTTATTCCAAGATCTGCATAGTCCAAATAAATTTTAGAACAAATGTGTGTGTGTGTGGGGGGGGGGGGCAGCCCTTTTAAGGTTGAAAGCTTTGACCATGAAAACAGAATTTTAAATAAGAACCCAAAGGGATGGAGCCTTAACTGCTTCAGGTTTCAAAATGCAGAGGAACTAAAACAAGTCAAGTTTCATCTGAAATGGACCTTCTCCAACAAGGTCCAAAAGTCAAACAAATTCGCCATTGGTATGAGTGGCTTTCTCCTGAAGGACCACTTCTTTGCAGCGCCCTAGGTAGGGAGAAGCCTAAACACAGCTTCCCACAGGATGACGGTGAACTGGGGCTCAGATAAGGCCGTGGGGAGGGGCATAGTCAGGGGAGAGGCTGCCCTCTGTCCAGAGGAGGCTTCCTGGTGAGCTTCTGTATTAAAAAAACAAAAGTTCTTTGACTAAAACAGGAATGTCTTCCTTCCCCTCCACTCTTTTCCTTCCTTGCTACAACCATACAGAACAAAAGAGCTTTGCATAGATGCTTTGATTCCTTCTTCCCGCAGCCTCAGACTTCACCGCCTGGTGGGATGGGGCCTCTTGTTCCTTTCCCTTCTACTAGCTTCAGGGTGGGGCACGGTGGCTCGTGTCTGTAAGCTTCAGCCTATGAAGCGGCCTGGGCTAGGGATCGCGGTTCAAGTCCCACCTGGGGCCCATAGCGAGACCTAGTTCCAAAAAAATAGCTGGGCGGGGTGGTGCGCGCCTGTAATCCCAGCTACCTGGGAAGCTGAGGCTGGGGATTGCTTGAGTCTGTGGTACCCCGGGCAACGAGAGCCTGTGGTTCCACGGGCAAAAATAGCGAGACCTA
>PVHY01027468.1:0-15000 GCA_004024945.1 Uropsilus gracilis
TGGCTTTTGCATATCAATGGTAAAGGTGATCAGTGAAAATGCTAATGAAGAGTGTGTAGCCTGCTTTGTAGAGAGTAGCAGGCAAATGAGAGTATCCAGTTAAGGTTAAAGGTAATTGCAGTTAAGTACTGTTTGTAGCCTGCTTTGGAGAGAGAAGCAGGCGGATAGGGGTAAACAGTTAGTTAAGTCAAAAAGTCTTCATTTTTACCCACTTTCAGGTTAAGTGTGACTTTTTTACAAGTCATCGTCATGATAATAGGCCTTTTATAAATGTAAGCATGAATTTTCTCCTCAGCACTTTCTGCTCCTCATAATGTTAACATTTAAAATAAAGTACATATGCAAATCTTATGGTATTATTTTTCCCTTTGTGATTCTATATCTCCTTAAGGAAATACCCATCTCTTCAGATTCCTGTTAATTTTACCTGCTATTGCCTCCTACTTACATGAGTCACCCAGTATTACTTGCTGCTTCTGACAGGCACCTGAAGTTGGAAGTCATTTCCACACATTCTGTTTCTTTGTACCCTTGTAGTTCTTTAATGCGTTAGGGGCAGGAAATTACTTTGATGAGAAGAGTCAGTGGGAGGATGTTCAAATCACATGGGACCCAGTTCATCCACTCACCTCCACTCTTCTCTGTCAGTTCTGGCTCTGCTCTCCACGTTCCCATTTCTGCGCCTCCCTTTATCTCTTCTGTCAAAGCCAAAAGCAGGCTTTTGTGTATGGCAGACCTCTTGGTAGTATCAGGAAGGCAAAAAGATGGTGACGGCCCAGCTCCACTCATTCTCAGTTCCTTAGCTGTGGCCTGTCCCATAGGATTTCCCCTTAGACCTCCATATTGCTTCCCTTCTGGCCCCTTTCCTTTCTCCTTTCTCTTCAGTTCTCTTTGTTTTCCTTTTTACTGGTTGTTTTCTCAACCACCTTAATCACAGTAATTCATCTCTCTTCTCTGACTCTCATCCATTTAACTTTGAACTGTTAGGGTCCACAGTTCCTGAAAGATCAAACAGGCTCAGAGTCGCATGAGCAAACTTTATTTTGCAAGGTCCAGCAATACTAGCTGGCTAGGGCCTCCTCCCATAGAGAGAGAGGGAACCCCTCCTGCCTCTTTGCCCCCTTCTTAAACCCTCCTCATTTACCTCAGGAATCCATGGCCCCTGCAGGGTCTCTGACCATGGGTTAACAGTTTTTGCAAGGAGGGCCACAGGTGGTCTGATCACAGGTTATCCTGTTTTTCTCAGTCTATGTCCTGTTAGCCTTGGGGAGGTTGGGACAGCTTACACCATTGGCCCCTGCTTGCTGGCCTAAGATAAAGCAATGGGCACCTACCTGTCTGGAGGCCAGCCCCTTACTCACTCAGTGACCTTTACATTTAGAACTGGTTAGGCCCCCAGGGCTCTACAGAACAAGGTTCTCCACTTTCTCACATTCCTCTACTAAAATGCTAATCCAAGTCCTTTGTCAACATTTTCTTCTAAACAAAGATGCTACCTAACTCTGAAGTGATTTGGATCATTTCCTAGGGAGAAAGAATTGGCTGCTGTTAGTGTTCAAGTCTTCTTGTTAATTTGTTGCTGAAAAGGCTATATAGGGCTGGGTATTTTTCTGGCTTGGCACACCTTTAGAAAAGAAAACTAAGGTGAACTAGATAGTACCTGCTGCTTTAGAAGACAGGTTTCTGGTCCTGATTCTGCTTTTACTTGGTAGTGTCGTCTTTTAACAACCACATCACTGCTTCCAGACTGTTTCGTCATTTATAAGTTGAAGGAGTTAGGTCAGTATTCTTCAAGCTTATGCAGAAACAGAAAGGAGACAAAGACATTTCGCAAGGGCCCAAGTTTTGAGGCGGGGAGGTATCTAGACCCACTTCCCCAGTTTTTCCTCTTTCTTGACTCTATAAACTCCCTCACAGCACAGTCCTGAAAACCTGATTGACATGGTTTTCATCCACACTTACTCCCTGCTCTTCTGGAGCTTCTGACTGGAACCCACAACTTGTTACACATACTCCTTGTGAGTAGAGTAAAAGTAGATGGGCGCTGGAGAGAAAAATCTCTCCATGAAATTCTGGCATAGCTGAAGAATTTTGGAATTATCTAGTTGTTTAGCTGTGAGTTTTTTGGCTCTGGGGTAAACTGTCATCAAATTATTTAGTAATTCCATTGTTTAAAATTGTCTCACATCTGGCCTATTTGGTAAAGATGTCCCTGTTGAAAAATATTTTTGTGGAAAAAGAGACTGGAAATCTTTTTATTTTAAAAGAACAGGCATATCAAGGAAAGGGGAAAGAAAAATAGAGATGCCTGCTAGTCATAGGAGGACAGGAGAGCTGCCAACTGGGAATCATTTTGATTGAAATTTAACTTTTGGTATTTTGTGGTCAACATATTTATTGCCTCCAGCATCCTGTGCAAGCAGTACTTAAAGAAACCCATTTCACTGGCAAGTGACTCCATGAAGAAAACAACAATCACTGAAACCACTGGGCAGAAATTGGTGATACACGACAGAACTGCCAATGCCTCTAGCACTTAATTTCTACTTCACTGTTAAAGAGAGTTTCCTACACTTGCCAGAGGCCCACATCAAGCGAGGCCCATGTCAAATGGGCAAAGAATGGAGACTATGGAGATTACATCCGTGGAAGCAAGCACAAATGAAGTTGAATTAGTTTTTTAATTAGTCCAGGAGTAATTCTGAACATATGGTATGTAGGAGTTGTCAGATTAATGTTTTAACTACTATAGTGCTTGGCGGTATCATTGTAGGACACATTTCTTGCTATTTCTTACAGTTTATCTGAGGGATCAAGTCTCATTTGGCCTGCAGTCCCATTGAATTTTCTTTCCTCCCCTGTCTCACTTCCTCTACACCTTTACTTTTATATTCTGGGATTATCTCACAAATAGTTATCTGCTCCTAGGTCCTTGTCTCAGGATCTTTTTTTTTTAATCATATATTTTCTTTTTTATAATATTTTCTTTTTTAATTAAAGTTTTTTAAAAATTTTAAGTCACTGTAATTTTATTTTTTTAATTGATTGCACATACACACATAAACATCATTGTACGCCCTGAGGCTCTCCCACCACCTTGGTGCTATGAACCTTCATCTTAATCTCTTATGCCCACCCCTCCCCCAATTGTACCTCCCTCCCCCTCTCTTGCTTTATGCTTCAGTTCTGCTGACAGTTTTAAATTTTACTTGTACTTTTGTTTGTCTGTTTACCCTATATCCTACATATAGGTGAGATCACCCAGTATTTCTCTATTTCTTTCTGGCTTATTTCTGCTGACTTGATTCCTTCTAGGCCCATCCATGTTATCACAAATCCATCAAATGTGTCTTTTTTGATTGTGGAATAGTATTCCATTGTGTACATATATTTTCTCATTGCATCATTATATACACCAAGATCCTCCACCACCACCCATGAACCATCATCATGGTCCCTTTGTTGTATTTTAATAGACGTAACATTGCATCATAGCATGTAAGTTTCAGGTGGGCATCATCAACATCTGTGCATACAACATTAAATTCATCGCTAAAATCCAATCCTTTCACTTTACCACACATTTATCAGGGTCTTCTTTTGAAAGAACTCAAATTAAACTTTCAGTAAAGTTTACTAAGTAATTAATAGATGATATCCTAATTTGAATTCTGCAGCCAGTCCTAATTTTATATGGGTGCTGTTGCAACAAATCATATTGTGTCCCAAATGGCACAAGTTGAAGGATGTGGCAAATTTTACTTAAAAAAAATTATAATTGAATACCTGTAAATTACGTGATTTAAAAATTTACCCTTCTAGTTCCTGGAGTCAACTTGTTGAGAATTTTGAATTTGATTGGAGTAAGAATGTGTTTAGGCTTTATTTTGCCAGTTAACTGTCACTCAATGGTGTCAAAATTCCTTTCCCATAGATCACACACTACCTTTATGATATCTTAGTCAGAATCCACAGCTCATCTTTCTTTGTATTCCTGGAAAGAATCATTTTACTTCAGAGATTTATTTCCTTCCTACCAGGTGGGAAGAGAGTAATCTCTTCACAAGCACTATGAAAGACTGGCACTGAATTTCCTTCTGCATATTCTTCCAATATTGACGAGGAGAGCAGGGAGGTGTTGGTTGATGGAAAGGGTGGTACTGTCTGGGCACCCTTTGGTATAGTCCTGCAAGGAAGAGGCAGGCCTCCAAAGTTAGTGACTCGCCTATGGCTCTATGATTTAGATTGTGTCTGAAAGCTTGGGTCTTAAATATCTCATCTGCATTCTGTGGTGGTAAGTTGACTTAGTCTAACAGTACACTGAATTGTACCTCCGAAGCTCACATCAACAAGTCTCTTATGAGGATATGCCAGTGTGGTTTTTAGAGATTTATTGGGTATTTATTTTCAAGTCAATGAGAACTGGCTGAAAATAAGGGGGATGTCATTGAAAATCATGGTTCGAATAAAACCACTGTAGGCATTAGTGCTGAGAACTATAAGAGGCTATGATTCAATTCAGGGATGTTAAGGATTAAAAAAAAAAATAAAATGCTTGAACCATAGAATTACTTGAGGGTTGATGGACAGAGATGAAATGATTATCCCTGGAAAAGGTATTTTAATGGCAGCAGTACCAGACAATTGGATATAGGAGGAGAAACAAATTCAATTAGTCTTTACAACTTTGAATC
This sequence comes from Uropsilus gracilis, assembly GCA_004024945.1. Classification (NCBI taxonomy): domain Eukaryota; kingdom Metazoa; phylum Chordata; class Mammalia; order Eulipotyphla; family Talpidae; genus Uropsilus; species Uropsilus gracilis. The sequence continues at coordinate 4,695 of PVHY01027468.1, forward strand.
TTGTGTGATATTTGGGCTATTAGAGTTGCCCTCAGAAGACATATGATATGAATCACTTTTAAAAAATAGATTGTTGATTTTATTTCAAATGAGTTCATCTCAATCACTGTAACACAGACTATTTGGTCAAAAGTAGCTTTTTGTGTTAGAATGTTCCAGATTATGATTTCTTTCCTGCCCATTCAGTCCTCTTCTTCATTATCCCTTTGCCCTAGGAGTTATTCTGTCCCACTTTCCTCTCTTCCTCCTTCCTACCGTTCAAAGTCCCTTCCTTCCTCCATGTTCCTTAGGGGCTAAATTAACTCTCTTCCTATTTCCATGTTCACCCTTTTCATGATAATCTCTGGTCAGTTTGACTTGTGATTACTTTGTGCATCATAGAACATTCCTTATTTCCACTCAAAAAACAGTATCTTAATGGGCCTTTTTTTTTCAGCTGAGGGAACATTTCTTAAGTGGGCAGGTATAATTAAGAGGTTTCAGAATTGTTTGATTTATTTTTTCTAATTATTTGCACTTGTTTCCTTTGAATCTCAAATAACTTCTCCCAGTTCTGTTCTCTTACCATGAAAGGGACATTAATGACAGGGAAACTCATGTAACAGGGTAGTAAGGTTGCCATCAAGAAGTAGAACAAGAACTGCATATCTATCTACTAAAAATATTTTTCTGGAATTTTAGAGTCCAGGAACTTGCCTGGACTCTCATCCCTGTATTCATTTAAGGTATCATTTTGCCTAAAGCCTGATTTCCTAGGTTTATTGCTTCTCACCCTGGCAGTATTTTTGGAAAAGAGCTATTCTGCAGTCCACACAGGACTCTTGATGCTTAAAGTTTACAAACATACCGTGAGATTTAGGCAGGCTGGAGTTGTGAGGCATGAAGTAAATTCCCATGGAATTCATTCAAGGTAATTTTCCTGTTTTGCCTTCATTTGTTCTATAAACATTTATGAAATTTGTGAAGTGGGAATAAAAACACGAACAAGGGAGCCTCTACTCATCTAAAAATGCACAACTGAATAGGGGAGATTGGCGAATATCCACAGCCTCCATTTATTTGCTTTTGTACATTTCTGTAAACCCTGATGATCTCCATTCAGTCACCAGCATGTTATCTGACTGACAGACACACTCAGTGCACTTGTTGACAATCATTTCCATGATCTTTTTTCTCTGGCCACCTCCACTGTGGAGGCTGAAAAATCTTGAGACTCATTTTCCTGTTCTCCCTTGCCAGTAAAGTGGGAAAATTTCTTCTGGGGGTTCATGGATAGCCTGTACCCTCAAAATGAACAAAGCCAGTGAGAAGAAAGGCCCCTTTGGGTTTCATTTTGATCACATCCTGCAGTGACTGTTTTCATATTCTCACACTGGGAAAGTCATCTTGCAATCATGAGGTAACTGCCTAAAGAACCATCCCCATATGCCAAGTAGGATCAGTCTATCAGTAGAAAGAGCCTAGCTCTTTGTTGACAGGGGTGAATCACCAAAACCTGACATGGTGCTGCCTTTTGTGGTTTAGGTGCTGCAGTGGGTCTATTCTTGTTGCTGATGTTGCTGATACTTGCAACCCCCAAGTCCTCCTTGTCCATACACCTGGAAGGAGCAGCCTATTAGGCATGAGCATTTCACTCTCCATCAGTTTAATTTCTCAGATCTTTTGAGGTCTGAGCAGATCAGGCTCATGCTGATTGACCATGATAGAGGCACTATGTATGATCATGGTGAGGGAAAGTTGTTGGGTAGCAAGGAAGAAATACTGCTACTCTATAGAGAGAGCACTAAGGATGGAGTGCAGTATGCAATTTTGCCTCTATGACTGCACCTGGATGGGATTCTGGGTGTGACATGATAGATGAAATGTAGTGGTTAGTTGTACTTTGTGCTGTGTAATATCATAATTACATGGAAGCCATGTCAGATCTTTCTCTCCCCTGAGGCTATATTTTACTCAATAGCATTTTTCAGTCTTTCAGGGATGCCTTTAGGATCGGGTTGGAACTTCCAAAATATTGAAGACATTTCCAGTAGATTGAGTTATGTCTATCCTCCTGCCTTTCTTCCTTTTTATTTGAAGGAAACACCACTTATGACTTACATTAAGTCATATGTTGCTGTGGTCCATTCTGTTAGCATCTATTCTTCTCCATTTCTCACTTAGGGCAAGCTTAAGTTTTAAATGTAAATCAATACCTTTCTACCCAAATCAGCCCTTCTGAAAATACTTTTAGCAAATAATTATTTCTTAAAGTACATATACATAATACAGTGATAACTTTTAAATCTATGCCCTTAAATTTATGTACTTTAAGAAATAGTTATTTGCTGAAAGTATTTGCAGAAGAACTGTTTTAGGTAGAAAAATATTTGATATCAAGTGATATTAAACATCAATTGATAACATATATTTGAGTTACTACATATTGAGAACTCAGCAATGTGAGAAATGTAGGTCTTCATGTATATTTACCCTCAGAAGCATGACTACATGCTTTCAGTCATTTGAACCTGTACCTGGCATTCTGTTTATGACTAGGAGGTGTGGAATGCTTGCTCATTTAAGAAACTGAAATCAATGTCTTGCATTATGGGGTGCCTCCAATATTGAAATGCATCCCTTTTATGTGCAAAGTACATCAATTGGTTTCCATATGGAATAGTTTACTCAGAAATAGTTTCATTACAAAAATTAGCCATTGAAAAGACACTGGATTGACTTTTGACCACATTAAATCAATGTCTTTTCCAAAGAGCTTTTTAGGCTATGAAAGTGTAAAGATGGTTGTAAGCATACCTTGATATTATGTGTTCATTTTCAGATGCATTGAAGTTTTGAATTATTTAAGTAGTGGAACACATGGTCTGTGTTACCCATCCATATGTAATTTTACTTTTATAGCTTTTACCAAAATTGGTTCGGTGGTTAAAACATCTGAGTAGAATGGCATCCATTGTCATTGCTCAAAGAAACTGGAATAGGTATAAATTGACCTGATCTGAGAAAGTAGGGGAAACCTCTAAGGATTAAATCAGGTTATAGATAAAGGAAAAGCTGTTGTGAGTAATCAAAAATTCAAAAGTGTGTTCATCAGTATGTACCAGAAAAAAATGCCATCTGAGTAGAGGCCCAGTTCCCTTAACTTCTTACGAAATACTTTTGTTAGCTGAGGAAGTAAATGCGAAACACCCAGTCTTACTTTGGAAATAAAGAGAAAGGGAGAGATTGAAAGCTACTTAGGATACAAGATGTATATTAGTCAGGATTCTCCAGAGAAATAGAGCCAATAGGAAACACATACACATACACACATGCAGATACATATATGATGCATGTAATACGTGTTGTATATATATGTATCTATATATAGATAAGACGTGGTGTCAGTCTATTGTACATTTTGTCTGTTCACATGTGGTAAATTAACCCAAATGCTTATTTACACTCTGTCACAATTCTCCATACCTCTAATTTATGTAGCAAATTTTAACAGTTCAAAGACAAAAATTCTGTATTTGCAAAACTTGACTGTCTTTGCAAAATTAGCGTGGTGAGTACTTAGGACTATATGCCACTATTGTCTGGGATCATTAGACTGACAACTTTCACTTATTATTGTTAGGATTAAGAGATGGCAGTTTGAGGGATTGATGTTTTTTGAGTATGGGGCAGTTGCTCCCATCTTCTCAGTGGGTACTTGCTTTTAGCCAGTGATCTCCCAGTTAATAGGTAAAAGGAGAGTCTTATGTTTTAAGAAAGTGAATTTATGATTATCCTTTCTCAAGGAAATCTATTAATTGTCTCAACAACTATTTTGGACCTGGGAACTCAAGTCAAGGGTCAGAATTTGGTAAAGACTTCTCTTGTACTCCTGCTCTTACTCTCCTACTCTTTACCTAAGTTTGCAATCTGAACTTTCATATGTTCTACAACTTCTTCATGTCACCACAGTGTGATCATATGCTAGATAAGGAATGCATGGAGAGTCTAGTCACTTGTGGCTGGTTTTCATGGTGAATCATTTAAAAATGAACACAAATCGTACTGATACTATTAAGGTAGCTTAGTGTGAGAGCTACACAATATGGCTGGGTGGAATAATTCCAACTCAGCCATGCTATTTAAAGTGTAGTCTTAGCTTAAGAGCCAGAAAAAGAAATTATATGATTATAGTTACAGAGTTTAGAATTATTTTTTGTTTATATTTAGAATCATTAGGGGAACTTTTCTGGAAATGTGTGCCTAAATTAAGTCATTTAAAATGGAATAGAGAAGTTTACTGTTAAACTAAATTGAGTGTGAAGTTTTTATTAAGTATCTAGTCACTTAATGAGCATTCCCAAATTTTCATTTATCAACTTTCTTTAAATCAGATTTTTTTCTTTCAGATCTGCAATTTCAACTTATAGTACATCATTAGCATTTTGTTACTTTGTGCAAAGTAGGAGAATTTCTTTCCGCTAAATATGGCCTGTCTTATAAGTTAACAATGAAATAATGCTCATAAATTTCTTGTATTGAACACTAGATTCTCACTTTATAACTATGTTGATTCTATTGACTCACAAAACTTTATGGTAATCTTGACTGCTTATTTTTAAAGAATTGCAGTATCTTAAAGGTTAAATGTACTGAAATTATTTGCAGTTTTTAAGAAAATCAAAATAGTTTCTTCAGATGGAATGCATACATGATTATTATTTTTTAAAAATAATCTTTATTTGGTGTAACTTATAGTCCAGCAATTGAAATTATATCATTTGATGAAGTGACAAATATGCAGTTATTTAATCACCAAAAATAAGGTATAGAACATGCCTTTTACTTCAGAAAGGGCCTTCTTGCCAATTTGGAGTCAATCTCTACCCCTGGTAACTACTGATTTACTGATTTGCTTTTTACCGCGGTTTTGCCTTTTTCTAGAATTCTGTGTTTATGAAATCATGCTGTATATATTGTTTTGTCTGACTTCTTTCACTTTATATAAAGCTTTGGGAGATTCAGTTATATTGTTATTTGTATAAATAATTTGCTCCTTTTTACTGCTGAGCAATATTCTGTTGTATAGATATATTTCACTTTGATTACTTAGCTATGGATGAGTATTTGGGTTGTTTTTAGTATGGGACTATTATGAGTAAAGTTCCTATTGTTATTTGGCTACAAGTATTCCTGTGGACATATATTTTCATTGTTTTTAGATAAATACCTACTAACAAGATTCTCCACCTTATGGTAATACTAGAGTTTAACATTGAGAGAAACAGCCAAATTGTTATAAACAGTTATATTTCCATAATAACTGTACCATTTTCAGTCCCAACAGCATTGTATGAGAATTCAGTTGCTGGCTTATGATATGGTCAGTCTTTTCGATTTTAACCATTCCTGTAGGTGTGTGGTGGTGTCACATTACTGCTTTTCTATAATGAATAATGGTTTTAAGTGTGCCTTCATGTACCTATTGGTCATATATATTGTTTTGGTGAAGCATTTGTCCAAACCTTTCACTCATTTTAAAAGTTGGTTGTTTCCTTATAAAACAATAAGATTTTTAAAATTATATATATATATATATATATATATCTTTTAGCTACAAGCCCATTCTTTTCCAATGTAGCTTGAACTTTATATTTTCTTAAGCATATTTTTCTGAGATTAGAAACTTTTAATTTTAATGAGGTACGTTTTTATCAATGTTTGCTCATCTCAGGCTTTTTGTATTCTAAAACTCTGCTTAACCATGATCTTGGAGTGTTTTCCTGTGTGTTCTAGAAATACTAAACTTATAATACTTGTATGTAGGCCTGTGACCCACTCTGAGTAACTTTTTATGTATACTGTACAGTTTTTCAGATTAAATTGTTTTTCATAGGGGTATTCAATTGTTCCAGCACCATTTGTTGAAACTGTCCTTGCCTTATTGAATTACCTTGGCCTATGAGTGGAAAATCAATTGAGAGAAAGAGATTTAGTGTGCACATTTGTGTTTGTGTGTCTGTTTCTGCCGAGGTTCCTAGTATACATGTAGAGTAATTTTTGAGCTGTAAATAATTTGTTAGTAATGTACATTGCCTACTCTGTTCTTTGTGTAAAGTCTGTATTCTTTGTGCAAGGTCTGTATCTCAACTATTTCTGTCGTTGACTATCACACGATATTGCTGTTGTTAGGTCTCAGTGTTTCCTAGCGATCTATGAGCTTCCTTAGGACAAGGGTTGTGTCTCTTCACTTCTGTTCTCATGTGCTAACACTAGGCACTTAAAACGCATCCAATATGTATTTGTTGAACTAAAATAAGAATATGGAAATTAGGCTAAAATGTCAAGTATTTTATCTCTGTGATTATAATTGGTGTTATTTTGAGCAAGATTTCTCACTGTCAGTTCTCTAGTATTGATAAATAGCACCAATGTCAACTTTTCCCCTGACAGTTTGAACTTGACTAGTTAAGGTTTTTCTTAGAACCTATTCTTTAACCTGGTAATGCAAACAAATCTTAACCATTAGAACATGCCAGTTATTGTACTAAAGGCTAATGATCTTAATGTTGACAGTGGCCCAATGCAGCAGTTACTGTCATGTCATTATCCTTTTTTACATATGTGGGGACACAATTAGGAAAAGTCAGTGACTTGCTCAAAATCAAATGGATGATCAATAGTGAAGAGAATACAGGTAGCTCTTCATATAGTCAGTGCGGTGTCTTCACTGCCTGCCTTTATCCAGGAAGGTTAAGTGATAGATTAGCAGTCACCTGTATGAAGTGTTGTCAGTGCTCAGAATTTGAAATATGGTACAATATCCTTGATAAAAAGTGAGATGCTGAATTTATTGTCATTAAGTTTATATCCAGTTATCTTCTCAGGCAAAGTTGATTGTTTTATTTGATTATTTCAATCAAATTGATGTTGATTATTGATATTGTTTCATTTGATTATTTCAATCAAATTGATGTAGATTATTGATATTGTTTCTTGATAATAGTATCAAATGCCTTTCGCATTTCACTCAAGTTACTATAGAAAATGCTACGATGTGTATTTAGTGTGATATTTCCCCTTTAGAAAGACATTCCTTTGGGCATAAAAGCTATTTGTCTTGTGACTATGTTTGAAATACAAACACCACAGGACCAGAACTTCCTGACCAGCTAATACATCATTTTTATTTTCTTATACTAGACTTTTTTAGCAGAAACTGAAGGCAGAATATGTGTTATTTGGGTAGAGGCAAATAGTGAGATTCATGCAAAAAGTGGGATTGCTGGATGCTATAGTAATTCAATTTTCAGTTTTTAGAGGTTTTCATAATGTTTTCCATAGTAGTTGTACCAATTTGCAGAGGAATAAGTATGACTATTACTAACATTACCTCACAGAAATCTCAGAATGCCTCATTAGTGCATTTGGGGCAGAAGATAGTGTTATAATAATCATAGCATTTATGACATGCATTGTTGTATATAAAGCACTTTTAGATCCATTGTCTGTATATGGTATATTTGCTGCTATTGTTTTTTCTGTGAAGTTACATTTTTAGTTAGCAGTAATGTTGGAGGTGTCTTCTGCAAGAATAAGGAGAGGAATCTGATAAGAAAATAGATGAAGATGACCTTTCGTTAAATGACAAGATCAATATTTTTATAATGACTTGAATGGGTTATTTCCTACATTGCTTTGAAATATATACATTAAAGTTTGTCTTCGTTGATGGATATGTAGTATTCCATTGTGTAAATATACCACATCTTTTTCAATCATTCATCCATTTTGGGGCATTGGGTTGTTTCCATATCTTGGCCATTGTAAATAGTGTTGCAGTAAACATGCAAGTAGAAACTTATGTCATTTGCAGCAACATGGATGGAGCTAGAAGGAATCATGTTAGCAGAAATAAGCCAGAAAGAAATAGAGAAATACTGGGTGATCTCATCTATATGTAGGATATAGGGTAAACAAACAAATGGTTAAGAAAAATTTAAAATTGCCAACAGAACTAAAGCATAGAGCAAGAGAGTGGGAGGAGGGTGAAAACAGGGGGTGGGGGTGAGGGCACAAAAACTAAGCTGGTGCAAGGGTGGTAAGGTGATGGGAGAACATTGGGGTAGACAATGAAGCAATATATATGTACATAGATATATATGTACAAACAATAAAAAGTAAATTAAAATTAAAAATAAAAATTATATACACACACTCAACTTCTTAGCTAAATGAAGGAGAATTAACTTTTGGCAATATAATTAAATTTACTTCTAATCTTTCTGGTTTTGAAGACGTTTTGTTTAGGACAGATTCTCATGTGCCCTGAATATTTGTGTTTCCATGTGAAGGTTAAGGGGTGAAGTAAATGGTCTCTGTGGGCCTTTCTATACCATACATAGAATCAAGTCATACAAGCTTACCTGGTAGAGGAGATACTGTGATAATGAAGGTTGTTTTCCTTGGGTGAAGCTCATCCATCACACTCTAGATGTGCTCACCCCTGCAGTTTCCACAAATGTTGGAGACACCACTACACAATTTGTGGTAGTGGAGGTTTTCTCCCTGGGTGGGGAAAAAATGAAAAGAATGCCATACATGCACCAATGCTCCTGGAAATTTGGACTTGGACTCTTTAAAACTCATTGAGGGCCTTAAAGAATTTTTATGTGGATTCTAGTCATAAATAATTATGATATTAAAAATTAAAAATCAGAAAACTTTTAAAAGGGAAGGCTGTATTACTATAAGGCTTTGGTAGTGGGTGTGGTGTGATAATATAGAATTGAAGAGGTGTGACCTATGCTTGTAAATTATATGACATGTTGTAAGTCAACCCAGTGCTATCATCCAAAATTAATACAAAAGTCATGTTTCATTAGCTGTTGGAGTGATGGTACTGTCACGGGTCATATAGTCTCTGGAATGTTCCACTGTACAGTCATGTGCAAATGAGAGTAAAAAAGGCAAATAAAATCTCCACATCATTATGGAACTAATTTTGACCTCATAGACTCACTGAAAGTATCTTGGCGATCCTTAGGGTTTCTTGTACCACATTTTGAGAACTATTGCCATAGAGCTTATATGTTTATTTTTTTTATGATATAAGCAGATCAACATTCAGATAGTTTAGGTCACCATTATCTGCCCCACATCCATACCTAGTCATGGGTTCATGTGTTACTAGGACTGTTCTTATCTAAAAACTAGTCTATCTTTTCTTCTTTAATAATTACAAAGTTTTCTTTTGAATTACACCTTTTGCATTTGAGTAGCCTTACTTTACAACACTGTGTGTGATGCAGAGATTTAGGGCCACACACTTCACATGTATGTTACCATATCCGCCATCAACACACCCTTGGTCCTCTAACATAGCCCATTGGGTCCCCTCCTCCTGGTGCACTTCAGTCAATTCTACAGTCATATTTTGGTATGTTTTTTTTTTTTTACTTCAAACCTTTGATGTGTTTCACTATATCCACATATATGTGAAATAGTCCAGTATTTTGTTTGTTGGTTTTTGTTTTATTGCAGTGACATTGGTTTAGAACATTGTATATGATTAAGGGGAATAGATTTGCAGCTCCTCAGGTGTATGTCTTCATGCCACCCCCACCATCAAAGTACCCATAGTCCTTTACTCTTGACCAGTGGACCCCTTCCCCTTTTCCTCACCCCTACCTTCTGTTCTCCTTTAGCAGACTGAGTTTTGCAGTCCTATTTCTAAGGTTTATTTTGGTCCGTTCCTATTTTTCCTTTATAGCCAACAGATGAGTGAAATCATCCAGTATTTGTCCTCCTGATTTACTTTGCTTAGCATAATCCCCTCTAGTTCCATCCATAGTGTCACAAATGACAGTAGTTTTTTTTCTTATTATTAGCTAACATTTCAATGTGTCTATATGCCATACTTCTTAATCCACCCATCTGTCATAGGGCACTTAGTTTGTTTCCATAGCTTAGCTATTTTAATAGGGCTTCAATGAACAATGGAGTGCATACATCCCTTTGAATTAGTGTTTTTGCGTTCTTCAGATAGAGACCGCAGCGTGAAATTGCTGGGTCTTATGGTGGGACAAGAACTATTTGATGATGATGATGTTCACCTGCTCTCTTCTTCTGGACACCAGTATCCAGAGCCATGTTGTTAGCCAGATCCAAGTGATTGAGATAACCTTTAGTTAATATCCAAAGTGGTCCTGAGACTTTAAATGATAATTGAAGGATTAGAAAAAGATGAACATGCATCATGAAATAAAATAGCATGTGCTAATAATTGGAGAAAATGAGGTTACAACAAATTTAGAATAATAGAGTC
>PVHY01027469.1:0-16206 GCA_004024945.1 Uropsilus gracilis
TTTACCAGTACCATGAGGCAATTCCTATGCTCTTTCTATAGATCAACTTTTATATTTGATTTTCAGAAATTAGAAATTAGAGGACACAAAAGGAGGGAAAAATAACAACTCTGTGGCTAGTGAGCTTCATTTTATCTGCATTGACAAAAATGGCAACATCAGAAAAAATTCTATTAAACAAAATATTTAAGTGATAAAAAAAATTGCTGGGTCAAAGAATATGCAAATATTTGATTTGGGTAGATGTTGTAAATTGGCTTCTGTAGAGATTGTACCAGTGTATTGTCAACGATGTGTGACAAAAATGTCAGAGGAAAACAGGTAAAACACTCATGACTTCATGAGTCCCCAGCAGCAAGGAAAACAAAAGAAAATAAAAATAATTGGGATCACATCAAACTAAAGTGTTTCTGCACAAAGAAAGAAACTGTCAACTAAAACAAATGTACTAAAACAAATGTTACTAAACACATGCTACTGAATGGGGGAAATATTTGCTGACCATAAATCGTCAGAGGCTGATATCCAAGAGGCTGATATCCAAGAGGCTGATATCCAAGATCAACAAAGAACTTATACAACTCAACAAAAAAAACACAAATAAGCCAATCAAAACATGGGCAGAGGAGCAAAACAGGCACTTCTCCAAAGAAGACATACTAATGGACACAAACACATGTAAAAACAGTTCATCATCACTTATCAGGGAAATGCAAAATCAAAACCACAATGAGATAAATGAGATAGCACCTCACATCTGTGAGAATGGCCCACATCAAAACAAATGGAAACAATAAGTGCTGTGTGGATGTGGAGGTACACTGAGAAGGTAGAATGAAAAGCAGTATGGAGGCTTCTAAAAAGATTGGAAATAGATCCGACACATGATCCAGCAGTTCCACTCCTAGGTATCTACCCAAGGATACAAAAATACTAATTTGAAGGAAAACATTAGCTCCCAGGTTCATTGTAGTGCTATTTACAATAGCCAAGATGTGGGAATAACCTGAATATCTCCAAACAGATGAGTGGATTAGAAAAGATGTGGTGCATGTACACAATGGAATGCTACTCAATTATCAAAAAGTAAATAAACGCTTGCTATTTGTGGCAACACAGAAGGAGCTGGAGGGTATTATATAAAGCAAAATAAATCAGAGGGAGAAACACAAATACCAGGTAGTGTCACTTTTAGCTGGAATATACAGAAACCAAAGGGTCAGATAAAGCCAAACTAGTAACTAGCCCTAGAAAGCTTACTACAGAACTGAGGCTACTTGAGGGGAGGGAAAGAGCAAAGTGGACAGGGTGCTCAGGGGACTAAGATACTGGACTATGGGTGTTCTAGAGGTGGATGCAGTGTGGGTGCAGAGGTGGATGCAGTGTGGGTGCAGAGGTGGATGCAGTGTGGATGCAGAGGTGGATGTAGTGTTAAAGTGCTTTAACAGGAAAATTCTATACTTCTAAAACTCAAAAATGATGTAAAACTGTTATCTCAATAAAAAATATTTTTTCAAAGATTTAAAAAAAAATTTCTTTCCTTTGTCCCTGCCAACTGAGTATCTCATTAATATTTTCTTTATCTGGATGGATGAAAAATGTCATTTTTGTTTTAAATAACTTTTGATGAATTATGGGTAAAAATGAGCATGTTTCAATTTCAAGCAAATTATTGACAAATCACTTGAATTTTCTTTCCTGGAAAGACAATTTATGTCCTTTAACCCTATTCTACCAGTTGTCAGTTTTTTCTTATTGATTTGAAAGAACTTTTTATATGTTGTGCTACCTAGTTAGAAATGATTTTTGGGAAAGGTATCAATATATAGATACCTTATTTTAAATTCATATTTTCAAACTGGCTTGCACTCAGTTCAGGAAATATTTGTCAGTGTGACAAGGAACAGAATGGATGGCATTTAGAGCATCAGTAATGAACCAAAGAGCCTATGCCAAGAAAAAGAGAGTCAGCTTGAGAGATGAAAACAAACAATAATAATTGTCCTATTATTTGGTTTTTTAAAAACAATCAAAAGGACATACAAAAAATTAAAGTCATGCAAACTATGAACCAGAATCCAACTGGCAAGAATAACTTCTTAACAGACTGTATCAGTCAGCTAATTGCTACGTATCAAATGATTCCAAGGCTCAATATCTTAAAACAATAGCTACTCAATTAATTCACAATTCTGTGCATCAGCAACAGGGGCTGGGCTCAAGCATGCAATTCTTTCAATCTCGGCAGTGCTCACTCATATATTTGTCATCAGTCATTGGTGAGTTAGACAGCTCAGCTTCTGGAGTCGACTGAGTATTGCTGAGGTGACAAGAGGTGCCAGAGTCACAGGTCTTTGTTATCCAGAAGACTAGCATGAGTTTGTTTGCTGTCAAGATTCCAGGATCGGGGCAGAGGTATACCTGCAAGGCTTCCTAAGGCTGAGGCACAGGATTGTCACTAGGCTGTGTCTACCTTATTCTGTTGACCACAGTATGCGACTGGGTCAATCCAGATTGAACAAGTGTGGAAATAAATTCCACCTCCCTCTCACCCCACCCTGCAATGTCAGTTTTATTACATTAGGGTGCTACTCTAGTCTGGCCAGGGACAGGCTAGCTCTCACAGGTTGTTGAGTTCCAGCAGGTCTGTTGGTCCAGGGCCTGGTGAATCTATCTATTTTCCTCCCTGGCACTGGCCAAGGTTTCTTCCAGGTCATGGGTGGTTCTCTCTAACTTTCCCACAAACCTTTGGCAAACTTTGTTTGCATCATCTCAGTCTCCTTTTTTTTTTTTTTTTTTTTTTTGAGACTAGGTCTTGCTATTTTTGCCCGTGGAACCACAGGCTCTCGTTGCCTGGGGTACCACAGACTCAAGAAATCCCCAGCCTCAGCTTCCCAGGTAGCTGGGATTACAGATACGCGCCACCACGCCCAGCTATTTTTTTGGAACTAGGTCTCACTACGGGCCCCAAGTGGGACTCGAACTGCGATCCCTAGCTCTGGCTGCTTCATAGGCTGAAGTTTACAGGCGCAAACCACTGTGCCCGGCCTCCTTTTATCTTTTTTTGTGGAATACCCCTCTTCTGAAGTCATGAGAAACTTGAGGGCTCTTTGCTTGGAAGTTCCTCCTGCAGCTGCCTGGCTCAGCTTTCCATCACCTCAGTTCTCCTCTGAGGCTCCAGCTCTCCTTCCAGGACCACCAAGCTTCCTGGATATCTCTTGACATTTGCAGTCTGAATATTGAGCAGTGTGCTTTGCCTCTTTTGGCTTATCTCTAGCAGTTCACTGTTTTCCTCCTCCTTCATGGCATAGTTTTCATGATCTTCATTTTCTCTCATTCTCATCAGCAGCTTTCTCAGGCTCCTCTAGCTTTTACAGAGTTGTAGCCAGGTGCTCCTGTGGACGACCCAGCTCTTCTTCCACCCACTGGATGCCACTGTTCCCACAAGGGTCTTGGTGGCCCTTCTTCTCACTGGCTTGTTTTTTCTGGGCATCTTCCATGGATTTAGAATACTTTCCCACCTTGTCCTCAGCCCCTTTTAGTTTCTCTGAGGTCTGTTACTCCTCCAGTAGCTTGCAGCCATCCTCAGCCTGCTTCTTTTGGCCTCAGCCAGCTGGGCTCAGTCAGAGCACTCCTTGTCAAACTTTAGCATCTGCTTCTTCTTGATGGCAACCACGGCAGTGCTAGGGGCCCAGAGACAGGCAAACTGCATGGGCAAGAAAAGTGGGCTGACTGCATGGACTGGTGGACTGGGTGCTTGTGACTGGTGTTGAGACCCTAGGGGACTTCAGACTCTGTGGTTTGATGGAGTAGCTGCCAAAGCAAGATAAAAAGGGGTGGTGGAGAAATGCAGCCAACTCAGCAGCTAGACAAGGTGCATTCTAAGTTTGGAATGCAAAGTGCAGGTGAAAAACAGGCAATCATTGAGGGCTATCAAGACCCACAAACATCTCACCAGATCAAAAAATCAACCTGAACAGCTGCTACAGGAAAGGAACCCACTACTTCTAGACTGTGACTGCTAAGTCAGGCATTTCTACCACTTCAGCTTCCTGCTTTGCCTTTGATGAGACAGGTGCACACAGTAATCAATACCTCTTGCTGTTTCTATATTAACACTTCCACAGAAATAGAGGTCCATAGCCAGCACATCCTGCAGCATGCAATATGACTGCAGGACCAAGCCGAGGCCCTGAAGACAGCCCAGGTTCCTAACATGGCCAAGTCTCTGTTCCTGGTCCTGTCTTACTTGGGCCCCTTCTCATAGTTCTCCTGCCTGCCCTTCTTTTTGGCTCATGTTTCCTAAACCTTTTCGTCATATTTGTCACCTACAGACTAAAAGCTGTTAACCCCCAGCTTGCAATGGTCTCCAGTCCACCAACTATGTACCAGAGTCCCCTGGATCAAGCTCCCTGCTGCTGCTCTGTTCCACTTTGCCCCTACCCAGCAGGAGGTAGTCAGAATGACTCTTCACCCCCATTCCCTGGCAACTGCTCAGTGTTGTGTTCTCTCTGGGGTGGGGTGGGGGACTTTGATTAAGGGACTGGGGACAGGAAAGAGACAGATATGCAACAATGATCATAGACAAAGCAGCGTCCAGAAAAACAGAGGGGTATTGTAGAGCTTGTCACCATCCAGGTTATAAGGCAACTCGGCAACAAAAAACAACCAACGAAATTTCCCGAACATCAGGTATTTAGCCAACACACTAGGCAACAGGGAATCTCACAGTATCTAGTCACTGGCAAGATGGGGCTAGGATGGGTTTTCTCCCTTGGGTCCCCTCCTGCTGTTAGGCATTTCTTTTGCTTTGATAAATCTACACTTCTGCTTGCTACTATGCTCAGTGTGGCAACTGTTATCTTCCACCATTGTACATACCTGGACCCTTGGAAGGAGGTAGAAAAAAAAATGCTGGAGAAAGTAGTGCATCATTCTGTCTGTTTTCGACCAAATGTCCATGTCCAGGCCTCCTTAACTGGCTGGGAGAAGAATTGATTTGAAACAAAATGTTAGGACTTTTAGAACAGAGTGTAAGATATACTCTGTGGTCTTCCTGGGTGCAGGTCAGGGGAGCTACCCCCAGGGCAGATTCCAAGAGGCAGTGAGGGGAAAAAGAGAAAGCTACTATCTGACTGCAATCTATAAGTGCACAGACTCAATGTACTTCTTTGGAAGAAATAAATTATGGCAATAAGTGATGGTAGAGAGTGAGGAGACATAACATTTCTTGTTTGAGTGGGCTGGACTTTGCTCTGAGGTGACTTGAAGTAGGACTAAGAGTTAGTCGAGCATTTCAAGAAGAGAGAGCAACAAGTAAAAAGTTCTAAAGCATGAAACACCATGGCACATTCTAGGACCATGACTTGCTTGCTGGCTGACCTTTTTAATCACAATTTAGGATTTAAAAACCACTTGCTTTCCTGCAATCCAGAACACACACATTTTTTTGTTGTTGTTTTGAGATTTGGTCTCGCTATTTTTGCCCGTGGAACTGCAGGCTCTCATTGCCCAGGGTACCACAGACTCAAGCAATCCCCGCCTCAGTTTCCCAGATAGCTGGGATTACAGGCACATACCACCACACCCAGCTATTTTTTTGGAACTAGGTCTCGCTACGTGCCCCCAGAGGGACTCGAACCGCGATCCCTAGCCCTGGCTGCTTCATAGGCTGAAGCTTACAGGCACGAGCCACCGTGCCCGGCCAGAACACACATATTTAAAACAAACGTTTCATGAAATACTCCTACTTAAAATGCACTCCTCCTGTATTTTCTTTAACATCAAGTTATTGAGATAAATTGCATATCGTAATATTCACTCTTTAAAGATGTACAGTTCTATGCATTTTGGCAACTGTATACATACACAATTGTATGCATAACCGCAATCAATTTTGTATATGTGCTGCCGAAGCGAGCACCATAACCACAATCAAGTGCAGAACATTTCCATGACACCCAAAACTCCGACCCTGCTCCCTTGGAGTCTATCCCTTCTCCCAATGTGAAGTTTCTGATTTCTGCTCCTACAGATTTTTCTAAGAAATAAGCTTTGGAGCTGAGAGCGGGGAAAAGTAAGGCCATGCCTGGTCCTGGCTGCGTGCAGGAAGCAGAGACTGAAAATTCTCCCCAGAGAGTCTGAGTTCAGCAGAGGTTCCTCAGGGTACCCCTGTCTCAGCCTTGGCTGCTGAGGGGTGGGGGAAAGGTGAGTCCTACACTACCCAGATCGCAGTGTCTTACAACCTGGAGCCTTAGACTGGTGACACTGTCTCCCACCCTTTTGTGTCCAGGGGTGGGGATTCTGGCACCTCTGCTGGGCTACAGGTTGGGGGGGGTCCCCACTCTGGTTCACTCCAACTTCAGGCAAATCCCACTATGAATGAGAAAAACAACAATCCTGTTGCACTTATAAGGAGAGGAGAGGAACAAATAAGAGCCCTGGACATACTCCAGGGTTCATCACCTGGGGAGAATCCTAACAGAGCATGATCAGAACCACAAGAGACAAGACTGTGAGACTAGCTACTGTGATGACCTGTCACAGAGCTCCACATGAAGCCTCAACATGGGCAATGCTAAAATTTAGGCATTGCCATTAGCTGCGTCTGAAAAACAGAGGCCTAAACCAGATAAAGGTGACTCCTTCTTTTACTTTGTTGCAAATCCTGGGTGGTGAAAAGAAAATGAATCACCAAGAGGATGTATAGAGGGAAACTGGAGTCTCTGGTTTTCTGGAGGGGAGGAAGAAAGGTGGATAAAAAGATAATCAAGAGAGAGGTGATGGAAACACAAGAATGGCAGGCTGATAGAGGAGGCCCACGTGGCCAGGCTGGGTGAAAGCTCCCTGGAAGAGTGAGCAAGTGGTGGCAGAGGAGCCAGTAGAAGAGTAGACAGTATGGAGAGTGTGGTGCTGCAGCAAGGTGGCATGGAAAGGTATCTGGAGATAGCCAGGGATTTGGAAAGCTGATTTTTGCATCAGCATTTGCTGAAAAAGTTTGAAGAGCCTTGGCGAAGTGGAGCAGCTCAGAATGCTGGAGAGAGAGGAAGCAAAAAGAAGATGTTGGAGAAAGGCTGGACATTGCAGAGTATCTGCCTCAGATTTGGAGGGGCAAAGGGGGTCCATCTTGGACATCTTGTCTTTGGGACAGTTGGAACTAAAAATGGTGACTGGGGTAAAATAACTTAAAGGACTTAAAGCCCAGTTAATTTTCCTGGGTAATTTTCCTTGTAAATAAAACCTGCTGTTCAAATTGCATTTGACTGGCAACTACTATGTGCAGGTAGTAAGAACCTGAAATAACCTGGGTAGCGGAAGCAACATTTTAAAAGTGCTGCTTTTCCCCTTTAGGTAGTTGGTTGGAGGCTTCTGCCCCATTTGGACCCAATATCACACCTACAATGTATCTGGGGACTGGGAGCCAAACTCCTGGTCCAGAGATGTGTGCAGCATGAAGGAGACTCCCTCCTTTTCCAATGGGGGAAAAGAGCCACAGAGAGATATGGCCGCATGACAGAACTGGAAACCACAAGATAGGACATGAGCTGGATCAAACACCAGCTGAAGTCTGTCCCACTTGGAAACTTCTCCACTGACAGTGGCTGGCAGTTGAATTCCCAACCAGATGTCAGAACTATGACTCAAAAGCAGCATCATGTGACAGATATCAGAATGGAGGAGACAACCACCATGAATGAGGAGACATACAACCCAGTGAACACAAGAGTTTGGAGGAAAGGAGACCGTCTCCTCCACCACAGGAAGCACGACAATGAAGAAGCCTGAAAAACCATATCACACACTTGACCTACAAGAGGTTCCTGTAGTGCTTGGCCTAGCAGCCCATCTCAGTTACTCCTGGAGAGCTGAGCAGCCTCTATTGTGTCCCAGGAGTGCAGGTCCTCACCTAGTAAAAGGACATTGCTCCAGAAAAGAAAAGGAAGAGACCAATGGCCCAAGCATCAACCAGACTTGTAGCGAGAGAGAAATTGGAGTGACCAGAGTAGGGGATGAGGACAGGGAGGAGGTGACAGAGGTTGGGTTATACCCAAGGGAATCAACAGCTATATAAATACTGATGTTATATGGAAATAAGAAAACAAAAAAAATTTTTTTAAAGAGATGATTTCTTGATGTGTCTTTCTAGAAACTTATTGATTTTAATGATATTTTCAAAGAACCCACAATTGATTTTTTTTTTTTTTTTTAGAGACTAGGTCTCACTATGTTGCCTGAGGTAGTTTTGAACATGTGGACTCAAGCCCGGTAGGTGGTACATCTGTAATCTCAGCTACCTGGGAGTCTGAGGCTAGGGATCACTTGAGTCTAGTGACTACAGTTTTAGAGATGTAGTCTCTAAAAAAAAAAAAAAATGGAGTAATGCAATATCTGTCCTTTAAAATGGAACATTAGATTGCTGACTTGAAACTTTTCTTGTTTTCTAGTTAACTGTGTGCATTTCTGTGTAAGCACCACTTTGTAAACCACAAATTTTGTAATGGTTGTGTTTTCCTTTCCCACAATTTTTTTTTTTTTTGGCATTTTAAAAGGACGGATTCATTAGGGAAAGGAAAGAAGATGCTTGCACAGATACAAGCAGTCAGAAAGAGCTGCTGCTGTTTTGCAAAGGGAAAAGGTTTGTGAAAAGAACACCTGCATATTCACAGCAAGCAGGAGAGCTGTTGTGTTTCCATTTTTGTTCAATTCAAAGTATTTTCTATTTTTTTTTTTTGAGACTAGGTCTCGCTATTTTTGCCAGTAGAACCGCAGGCTCATGTTACCCGGGGTACCATAGACTCAAGCAATCCCCAGCCTCAGCTTCCCAGTAGCTGGGCTTACAGGCACGCACCACCTCATTCAGCTATATTTTTGTGGAACTAGGTCTCGCTACATGCCCCTGGTGGGACTCGACCTGCGATCCTTGGTCCCCACTGTGGCTTCCTAGTCTGACACTTACAGGCATGTGCCACCATGCCCAGCCCAAGGTATTTTCTAATTTTCCTTGTGAATATTTGGATCCATGAGCTATTTAGAAGTGTGCTTAACTTAAAAATATTTGGGAGATTTTTCAGATATCTTTGTTATTGATTTCTAATTTAATTCAATTGTGGTTCAGAGAACATACTTTTTATGCTTTCAATTATTTTTAATCATCTTTATAACCTAGAATATGATCTAGATGAGTGAATGCTCCATGTACCCCTGGAAAGAATGTTGGTATTCTGTTATTGGATAGAATGTTTTATAAATATCTATTAGGTCAACCAGGCTCTCAAGATCTCGGGGTCTAGGGACCTCAGGGCTGGAGACCCCAATCTTCCCACCCTTTTAGTGTCCGTGGGTAAGGATGGGACACCCAAGGGAGCTAGGAGAGGGGATTAGTAGGCCTTGCCATCTGGACCCGGTCCAGTAAGCCTTGTTGGGCTGGAGGTGGGAGCCATGTCCTTTTCCACCAGGCAGGCCCTTGGAGAAGAAATCCAGTGCACCCCCGCCATGGCCTAGGCCGCTGGCGGAGATGGGGGCCAAAGGTGAGTCCTATACCACCAGGACCTCAGGATCTCAGGGACTCCAGGTCCAGGGGTCTCAGGCTAGGGAAGCCAGCCTCTGCCTCCATGTGGGCAGGGGGTGGGGGCTGAGCACCTCTGCTGGGGCATGGACTCGGGGTGGGAAGGTCTCCCTCCAGTTTACTTCAACCTCAATAGACCTGCACTAGAGATGAAGAATCCAGTCTCCTGCCCTGAGGCCAGCCATGTGACTGATTGCAACACCCTGCCAACGCTGGTGTTGGGTCTGGGATCTAGGGGACTGCTAGGGACGTGCCTCGGTGAGGCTGAGGCAGGTGATTGTGCAGGTTAGGTGCACAGGGGTCTCTAGGCTCCCACACCCCACAGCCAGCCATGGAGGCTGGTGGCAACACCCAGAGGGGAGCAAAAGCAGCGATGACCCTTGGATAAGCCCCCTAAAGCCTGGAGAGACTGGGAGGGTGGATGGGTGGGGTTTTAGGCCCATTCACCAGTGGATGGTTGTTGCATGGGGCAGCCATCTGCTTCTTGGATCAGCCAGGGCATGTTTCCCCCAGCCCCCGGGGGGGCTTGAGAGGGAGCATGCCCAGCCATCTGGGTCCTGCTCCCATGCAAGGAGGTACTGGTGTGTGGGCAGGGGACGGTGGCAGAATGCCTTTTCCACTTCACTCTCACCCAGCTAGTCCTCAGGAGGAAGAAGAACATACATAATACAAAATCCATTACAGAATGGGTGAAGGAACAGGTAAAAATCCATCCCACAAGCCTGAGCTGGACAAAGCAGATGGACAATCGAGAGAACCAGTGCATGAGAGACTGGAGAAACAACTATGGAAACATGATGTCATGAGGTGCACCTGCATGCTCCCTGGGTCTAGAAGACCCAAGACTTCATTTTGGAGATGCCTTTTAGGAGACCTAGGTGCCCCTCCCCACACTACAGTAGAGGAGAGGAGGGCCAAGAACTGGGGGCATCGGCCCCACAGCAAGGTTGCAAAGTGAGACAGAGGAAATGGTCTACAATGGCCTCTCATGGATGCCTGTATCCGCAGAGAAACTTCTTCACTGACACTGACGGGGGTGAGACCCCTTAAATTTGACACCAGAACCATAAGATAAAGCAGTAAATCAAGAGAGATGGGATTGGAGAAGTCAGCCTCCAATGAGAGAGCATGGACAGACCACAGATAGATATAGACTGGCTGCCTAATGCAATCTTAAGACCGAAAATCTACCAGCAAGGTTCACCTGGTTCCAACAACACAGTCCATCACCCAGTGAAAGGGCATTGCCACAGGAAAGAAAGAGACTAATGGATTTTGCACAAACTAGTAAACAACAAAGAATGGAGTTTGAGAGAATGGAGGGGGCACCAGAGGGAGGAGGGAGGGGGAGGTATCCCAAGAACCATTTACTGAGGTTGTGATTTAAAGAATAAAAATAAATAAATAAATAAAATTTTAAAAATATATCTATTAGGTCAAATTAGTTGATGATATATTCAGGTCTTTATATCTTTTCTGCCTGTCTCCCTTTTTTATTGATTATCAAGATTGGGGTATTAAAGTTTCCAAGCAAAATCGAGTGTTTATTATTTTCCCTTTTAGTTCTATAAGTTTTGCTATATTTATTTTGAAGCTGTGTTTGATGCATACACATTTACAATTGTTACTTATCCTTTACTAATTGATTTCTTTATAATTATAACCATCTTTATCCCTGGTAATAGTCTTTATTTTGAAGTCTAATTGTCAGTATTAATATAAACTCTCTGCTTATTCTGATTACTGTTTGCATCCTTCTATTTTTAGCTGGTATATGGCATTATATTTGATGGGTAGAGAACAAGTACTTGGGGTCTTGTTTTCATTTGTGTAACATGGTTCAAAAGTAAAGTAGGTAACCCTTTGAGTGAAAGAAAATACTTAAAATCCAGAGAGATAACAAAAGGCCAATATGAAAATAGGTAAATAATTTCTAAAAATCAATAGGAAAAAAGACAAAACAATAGAAAAAGGAACAGAAAACGTGGAGACTCTTCATGAAAAATGATGCTCAAATGACTTATAAACTTAAGAAAAAGTACTCGCTCATTCATCATCAGAGACATTTTAATGAAAACCATCATGCAATACCACTACATAGCCCCAGAATGACTAAAATATAAAAGACAAACAAGAGCAAGAGTTGGCAAGGATGTGGAGCAAATGGAACACTCTTACACTCTAAATTCATATAACCACTATAGGAAAACTATCTGGCAGTATCTATAATTATGAAGCACCACTCTTTAGTCTATATACCCGGTAGAAAAATATATATAATGTCTACGAGAAATATTTACTCAAGTCTTCATAACAGCACTAGTCCTGATAAACTTGGCTATAAACACACAATTGTCACCAAAGTAGAAAAGATAAGTTGGGGCAACTCCAATGGGATGTTTAGCAATGAGAATGGATAAACTACAACTCCACCAACATGGGTAAGTTTCACTGACACAATGAAGTCACACACAAAAGACAACATATTGTATAGCTCCACTTATATAAAATACAGAATTGGCAATTTCATGTGGTTAGCATCAGGAAGGGATTATTCTTGTGGGTAGTGATTGGAAGGGGTGTACGTGGCCATCTGATGAGGTCATCTGTTTCTTGATCTAGATGGTGGTTATAAAGCTATGTTCCTTTTTTTTTTTTCTTTTTGTTTGCTTACATAGCTTTTGTTTGTAGGCAAGGTCCTGCCTCCTTCTCCCTCCTCCCCTTCTCCTGGTTCTCCCCTCTTGCCACTCCCATTCCTTTCTCATTGTCAGTTGTTTGTTGATGATTGGTCCATTGGTCTCTTTGTGTTCTTTCTGAAGCGCTGTCCTCTTGGGTGAAGTCCTGCATTTCTGAGGCACTGTAGCCCAGGCTGATCAGTTCTCCATGAATAACTTTAGGGCAGGTGGTCCTTCTGAGCATATCAGTGAACCTCCTGTCAGTCAGGTGTGAGGAGTAGCTCTTCCTATTTCTTACTAACACTTCTTTATGGCTTTGTTCTCCCACTGAGATGGAGGAATTCCTTGCTCATGTTGAAATTGTCTTTGAGTGGGGAGTTTAGCCCCAGCACCAGAAATGCTGTCAGTGTTTCTTGTTGATATGTCGTCACTCTCATCCACAAACATCTTGTGTCTCAGAGTTCTGACCATGCTCTTTTTGGGCAGGTGATGGGTGTGTTCAGGCCTTTTGTTTCTGTGTCTCTTGCAGTATATCTGTAACTGGGTTGTTGTTTTTCTCTTTGAGGCTGAGGAATGCCTGAGGTGGGAATGTACCAGAGGGGGATACCCCCAGCCAGTTTTCTGGCTCCCACCTCCCCAACCTGTAGAAGGTAAGAGTGGATCCCGGGGCCACATGCAGGTAGCTAGGTTACCCTAGCTTCCCCTGGAGGGAACCAGCTTACCTGCTTCCCCTGAACCCTGTGTTTGAGAGTGTGCACCCTTCTAGAGGCCTCCCTTTCAGGCTGTATAACCTGAAAGGGGTCAAAGCTATGTTCATTTTGTGGAAAAAAAAAAGTCAAGTTTTGTAATTATTATTATTATTATTATTATTATTATTATTATTATTATTATTATTTTTGAGACTAGGTCTCGCTGTTTTTGCCCGTGGAACCGCAGGCTCTCGTTGCCCGTGGTACCACAGACTCAAGCAACCCCCAGCCTCAGCTTCCTAGTAGCTGGGATTACAGGCGTGCACCACCAAGCCCAGCATTTTTTTGGAACTAGGTCTCGCTACGGGCCCCAGGAGGGACTTGAACTGCGATCCCTAGCCCCGGCCACTTCATAGGCTGAAGCATACAGGCACGAGCCACCGTGCCCAGCAAGTGTTGTAATTGTGATATGTGTATACTTTAGGCATGCATATTGCACTTGAATTAAAAATTCAACGAAGAAAATGAAAAAATAAAAAGTCATATATTTGATGAGACTTATAAAAAATAGCAAACCACTGGTTCTTACTTTCATTTCCATTTCTATTTA
Organism: Uropsilus gracilis; assembly: GCA_004024945.1. Lineage (NCBI taxonomy): Eukaryota > Metazoa > Chordata > Mammalia > Eulipotyphla > Talpidae > Uropsilus > Uropsilus gracilis. Next base: position 13,540 of record PVHY01027469.1, read on the forward strand.
GATGACTCAGCCTTTGTTGTACTTTGTTGTTTATTTTGGTATTAATTTCATACTATTAATACTTACCAAATTTATTAATGCACATCATTTAAAGATTCTACCAGTTCTACATAGTTATGAAAACAACACCATCATCATTGGTGCCCATTTTTCATGCCTTATCAGTCCAACATAGCTCACACAATGGGTGTTTATTATTTACCTGTTATTACTGTTCAGGCAGTACTCACTGCATAATCTCTCATAATCATCTCATAATCTCTCAATCTCTAAAAATTGCCTGTTGTGTTTCTATGGTCTTACCATCAATTCTACCCTGAGTATGTATCTCTTTTCAGTTCAAATGCATTGTTATTTATTGCATTGTTTCCATGAAGTTTCCTCATGAAGCATCTGACAGATCTAGTGGGAAATGGATGCTTTACAGGCTGCCAAATTAGTGTGATCTTTGGGGTCTCCCTTCATTGTCCTCCTGGGAATTCTCTCCCTTCCATTTTGTGCTGGATCTCTTATTTTATTTATATACATATAAATTTTATACACACACATTCTGTTTTTTGCTTATTTCTGTATTTAATGAATATATCCTCTAAAAGTTTCCTGGGAAAATTTGTGTGGGAAGTAAATGCTTTGAGATCTCATATCTCTAAACATTTATTTCTCCGATTCTTACATTTAATTGATAGTTTTGCTTGGTATTTAATACCAGATTGCAAAAACTTTCCCTCAGAAGTTTGAAAGCTTTGCTCCACTGGCCTCCCTCTTTGGGTAGATAACACCCTGGCTCTTGATTCTTTGTATGAAAATTGTTCTATCCTCTCAAGAAGTTTTTAGTATCTTTCTCGTTAGTGGTAAAATTTGAAAATGTTATAGCTCTGGATGTGGTGTATTTTCATTACTCTAGAAACTCATGTCTGCCAGTTCTGGGACATTAAATTATCGTTTTGCTATCTTCCCAACTTTTCTCTATTTTCTTTTAATACAAAGCTCATAACCAGATATTAAACTTTTTGGATTGATTCTTTAAAATTTTCATTCCTTTTAATTATTTTTTTTTTACTTTACTAGGAGATTTATCAACTTTATTTTCCAAATTTCCTAGCACGTTTTTCATCTTTGCAATAATTACAAAGTGGTGTTTTTTTTTGTTTTTTTGTTTTTAAAACACTCTGTTTTTCAAGTGCTGGCGTAGGTGTGGGGGAAAGGAAGGCTCTTGCACTGCTGGTGGTAGTGCAAGTTGGTTCAGCCACTATGGAAGGTTGTGTGGAGGACCCTCAAGCTACTGAAAATGGAACTCCCATTCGACCCAGCAATCCCACTACTGGGAATCTACCCAAAGGACACAAAACATTAATTCAAAAAGATACATGTAGTGTTGATGTGTTAAAATAGCTATTGTTATTGTTAGCATTGATGGGTGGAGATTTGGATTAAAGGATGGGGGGGACAGAAAATAAGACAGAGAGATAAAGAAAGAGAGACAGAGAGAGGCAGAGAGAGAGAGGCAGAGAAGAGAATGGAGAACTTGCAAGTCTTTTGGAGAACTGAGTAGAATTTGCTGTGTTGCTGTTTTCAACGTGAGATGTCTACAGTGCTTGCTTTGTTGCTGTATCGAGTGAGTTTTGCTGATGCCAGGCAGACTTTGGAGTTGGAGCTGAAAGAAGCCAGAGCAGTGCCTTTTGGAGAAGAATTGACAATGCCATCCTGGTCTTCCTTGTTGGATTTGAATCTCAAGCTTTCGGAGAAGGATTGTCGATGCCCTGTTGGCATCTTCTGGCTTGGAGGGAGTGTAGCTCTGTCTTTGAAGAAGGAGCTGCTGCTCCATCTTAACTCCTGTATCTGGCTTAAGGTGGGACAGCTGCCATTTTGTGGATGCACATGGCTGAGCAGCCATGTGCAGTTTTGGACTAGAGCCTGGACTGTGTGGTAAGATTACCAAAGGGATTCCCTTGTACCCCTCAGTGACTTTTATTTGCTTAGCCCTTTTAATAAGTAAATTTGTTGTATCTCTCTTAAAGTTCATGTGGTCTTACTGATAGAGTGTGCCCCCCCCCATTGTCTCCTGTTTAAGATTACAGATTTCAAGGACAGGTAATGCTAAAATGGGAGAATGACCTTAGCTGGAATTTCCCTTCAGGGGGATGCAGGGGAGAAAGAAGTGAAATGGTCAAGGTGAAACAGGTTTCCTGGAAGGCGGGAAATCAGGGTATATAAAGGGTGTGCAAACAAAGAGAAGGATTCGATTTGATTCAGGATTCAGGATTCAATTGGATTGGGATTCCAATAGGGAGAGGAGATGGGAATCGGCCATCTTGTAAAGATGTCAGCCATGTGAGCTTGGCCATGTGGCCACCGAGGGCCTTCAACCCTCGGCTGACCCAGGCTGGCAGCATGTGTCCTGAAAGCAGTTAAGGAGTTTGCAGATTTGAACTCCGTGTTGGAGTTTGTTTTGCTGAGTTTGATTTGTGTCTGAAAGAGGCCGTGCAAAAGTTAGGCCTGAGAAGAAAGTGAACTTTGCTGGTTTGGCACCATGGAGTTCCTGCTACCTGAAGGTGACAAGGAGAAGACAGCGTGGAAGACAAGGAGGAGCAGTCAAAGGAACATGTCTTCAAGCGTCTGGAGATGGACTCTGTCTGGACATTGGTGAGATGATCAGGACTGAGAGAC
>PVHY01027470.1:0-16190 GCA_004024945.1 Uropsilus gracilis
AAAAAAAATATGTGAATGTGGCCTCACTCTTGCTCTCAAAAGATCTTATTGTAAGTGTATTTTCACACCACAGCTGACTTCAAGAAACTGAGATCACAGAAAGCAAAACCATGGCTAAGGCATTAGGGTAACTACGGTCATTCTAGTAGAAGGATCTTTGTCAAACTTGACATGCCCTAGACTTGGAACACTGCTGATTCTCAATGGCACTGCTGATTCTCAATGCTGCAGCGTCCCTCAAGGTCATCTGGGTAAATCTCTCACTTTGTGGATTGAGGAAACTGAGCATTGACTTACTCATCACATCACACAGCAGCTGGGGTCATTCTCTAAGCTGGAACTTCTGCCTTCTGATTCCCAGTGCAGCCTGGGAATCTCCTGGAGTCACCGCAATGCACTGAAGGGAAGATTTGGTCAGCCGGAGCCCAGTGTAGCTCACCAGCCACTACACCTGGGTTCTTTTTCTCACTGCGACAATCGTGACCCTAATATGTGCATGAATTCATACAGAATTGGCTAGTTTTATGGGGAGGCGTGAAGTTGGTAGTTGTATGGGTGTTGGAGTCAGGTGGCTTATGTTCACACCTCAGCCTTCCTATCTACATGCTTGCAACAGATCAGTTAACAACTCTGTGCCTCAGAGTCCTCCCCTTGCTCATGTGCAAGGGCATGCCCATCTTGCCCATGTGCAAGATCGCCTAGTTCCTCTTAGCCATTACTGTTCTTTTGGACCATCTTACGCTCTGGGTATCAGCAACCCCACATCGGGTAGATGTCCAATAGTGCTACACACCACACTGGATTTGGGAAGGAAAACATCACCTACAAGAGCATTTCACACTTTCTAGGAATACGGCAACTGCAATGATAGTGACATTGTCAGAAAAAGGGGGGCTGTGTAGTGAGTCCTCACAAGAGCATGGGTAGGTTCTTGGAAGTTATGACTTCAAGTGAAACAATGTTTAAGGAAGCCAGTTTTAGCCCGGGTTAATTGATTTAAACATCACCAAACTTTTGAGGGAAGACCCAAAACACTTGATTTATTTTCTTACCTTCTTAGGCCAATTCAGAGTCACTCGTGGCTGAACAAAGATGGGCAGCTCAGGGCACAAAGCAGGACCCAACCAGGGACAGGATACCCCTCAATTGCAGGGGTACACTCACACGCACTCCAGCTGGGACAGTGATAATGTGCCTGATACACACACCTTTGGGATCTGGGAGGAGACCAAAATGTTGGGAGAAACTCTCATACACATGGGAAGGACATTCAAGCTCCATGGAGAGAGAGAGTGGCTCTGGCTGGGAATCAATTTTTCTTTTCACCAGTGTTAAAATGAAACAATTTTGAATGAAACAAGGACCTGCTGTCTTTTAAGGGTAAAAGCAATAGACCCCAACTTTCTGGACGTCAAGTAATTCAAACCCTTAATTAACCAGGAATTTTCTTTCTGTACGCCTTCTGAGAACAACACAAAGAAAAACTGTCACCAGGAATTTAGTTCAAAATAATAAATAAACCACTCAATACAAGTAAACCTAAGACATACCAAAATAGACCAAAAGTCAGCGCAGTCACCTAAGTTGAATGTCTGGATCAGCTGTCCTTTGCAATGGAAACTGACATTCAAAATATTGACTGGTATCTCCTTAAATCCTGGGTCTTCAAAATGTCCCAAAACACATGACTGGAATATTACTCATCAATTAAAAATGACAAATTAGATGATTTTATGATAACATGGATGAACTTAGAAGAATTCATATTAGCAGAAACAAGTCAAAAAGAAAAAAAAACAGAAACTAAATGGTTTCACTACTATATGGGACATGGGAAAGATAAACAAAAATCCATGAAGAAAAGTCAAAACAAGCCAACAACCAAATTGAAGTACACAACCTGGGGGGGGTGGGGAATGGGACAAGATGGGACTGGGTGGGAACAGTCAGGGAGGGGGGGTGAACCCCAGAGATCACAGAGATTCTCTGTGAAATTCATATATAAATAAAATATTTAAAAATTAAAAAAAACATCCTGGGTCCTCAAAGACAAAATAACTTGCCATCTTTTGACAACTGCTTGCAAAATAACAGTTGCTGAGTGCTTAACATACATTATACACCATACACACACATGCACATTCAAGTAATCACACACATGTGCACACACACATTCCTTAAAGCTTCCTAACTACTTCAGAAGTAGTTATTTAATTTGCATCTCGTTGTTATAAGTACACTTTAGCAATACAGAAGCTGAAGTTTGAAGAAGTAGGTTTCCAAATCCACGCAATAGGTAATAGCTGCGAGGCGGTGAATACGAATCTATCCCATTCCACTACAGCACCCTTGATAATTCTGTTTATGTTCGTATGACCCCAGTTACCTAACAGAGTATGGTGATTTCATTTTGCATTTCAACCAAAAGACAACAACCATTTCTGTTTGACTCTTAATTAACTAGAGATGGTAGCACACTCCACAGCGCCATGCTTGGTCTGAGGGGTCAGTCACAGAGCTTATATTTCCCACTGTTTTGTTTGTTTGTTTATTTGTTTGACTGTTTTTTTGAACTAGGTCTTGCTATTTGTGCCTGTGGAACCGCAAGCTCATGTTGCCCAGGGTACCACTGACTCAAGCAATACCCAGCCTCAGTTTCCCAGGTAACTGGGATTACAGGTGCACACCACCATGCCCAGTTATTTTTTTTTTTTTTGGAACTAGGTCTCGCTATGTTGCCCCCCATTGGGACTCAACCTGCGAGATTCCTGGTCCCCACCGCGGCTCCCTAGGCTGCCGCATACAGACATGCGCCACCATGCCCGGCCTAATTCCCACTGTTTTTAATGATTCTTCGCCCTCCATCAGAAAGGAAAGCCATGCATTGACAATAGCTAGTGGATTTTAACTCCATCAACACAAGGGTTGTGTTAACGTCATTTCCTCAACAGAGCTAAGAAAAGTTACGTGGATAAGGCAGTAGGTGGAAAGCTGAAGTTTACAGAATAAATGAGCAAAAAGTGTGTGCATTAGCCTCCCTATCATGGAACTGCATCTGAAAGAACAATTTCTGTCTGCTTAGACTGATGACAAAATGAAAGAAGCACCACTAACTACAGTGCCTTCTAGCTGCGTGATGTGAAATTATTTAAACTCGCTCACTTTTAGTTTTCTCATTTGATAAGTCAGGAATTGCTCATTATTTCACTCAATCTTAGGAGAATTGAATATGTTTTAAGAAGCCCTAAAATGCCTTTACAAAGTGACCACTCAAATACACAGTTTGTTTTCCCTCCTTTGGGTGTTTTCATTTCCACCAGAAACCTACTGTTTCTTAACAATTATAGAATCTATCATTTGCAAAGTCTTTGAATATTTGCAAGGATAATCATGTTATCTGTTTGGAACATTGCAATAACCCTGAAAGGTAAGGCTCAAATAAGCTAATTTCATCTCAAGTTCCAGATGACAAAACCTATTTAGCTCTAATTCTACAGTGAGTATATCATAGTGAGTATATCACAGTGTGAATCACAATCATGATTCACTGGCATGAATTCTGAGTTTTTCTGTATACTCCAAAGTGCTTTTGCCAAAAGTAAGAAAGCTTAATCTTTTTTCCCCAGATTATCTACTACATGTAACTACATGCAGAATATCATAGTCATCATAAACTCGTATATCTATCTCCTTCCGTCTAACCCAGTGTTATTTCCTATAGAAGTTCAGATAACCAATAAATAGCAATCATTATTTACTATATCATTTTAATGCTAATATCTGATTATGGCAGCTCAAAATAATAGAGGTGAATACAATTTCTTTTGTTTTCTGGTTTTGTTGTTTTTGTTGTTGTTGTTTTGAGACTAGGTCTCACTATTTTTGCCCATGGAACCGCAGGCTCTCATTGCCCGGGATACCACAGACTCAAGCAATCCCCAGCCTCAGCTTCCCAGGTAGCTGGGATTACAGGCACGCACCACCACACCCAGCTATTTTTTTGGAACAGGGTCTCACTACAGGCCCAGGTGGAACTCGAACCACGATCCCTAGCACCAGCTGCTTCATAGGCTGAAGCTTACAGGCAGGAGCCACCGTGTCCGGCCTAATTTAGCACTCAACCGTTGTCTGCCTTCACTCTATGGAGTAAACTGGTTATATACAACTAGAAGTGTTATTAGCATAACTGTGATTTTTTTTTCAGACACTGATCAAAAAATTCACTTTTCTCTCTTACTTTTGAAAGTAGAAGACCAAATGACTATAAGACATCTATTTTAAAATTAAAAAAAAAATCACTTCATTTTTGTTTTGTTGAAATAAAAAGTTTTTGTGCAATCACCAAATCATTCACCACTCCACGTATTTTTGGGCTGCCACCATAGAGCAAAATAGATTTCTCTCTACAGAAAAAAAGAAAAAATCAATTGAGTCCCTTTCAAGAAACTAACATTTTCAATAAAAGCATGCCTCCATATTTGATACCTATTAAACGTTGAAGAACACACCCTCCTGTCTTCTTTGCCCATCTCCTGTCTCCCACCATCACCTACCCCTGTCCTCTGGTCACAGACATAATTCATCTGGAGAAAACCCTGTGACCTACCCACCCGAACCAGATTCTCTACATCATTGAAAATTACAGCGCATGCTCACATTCCTCAGTACTGTTCAGCTCGAAATAGCTGTGACTCACTGTCCAAGCACATGTGACTTGAAATAAACCTTAGAGGTGACTTGCTGTTAATTTTTGCCACTGGTTCCTGGCATTCGCAGAATTATAAAAATTCTGCCTATCGGGAAAACTCCTGTTCAAACCAACGGCTTCAGACATCCCTGGGCTACCTCTCTGCAGGCACTGAGTGCTGAGGCTCTGATGCTGACACCGAGACCTGATGGCAGTGGCTGCTGAGTGCTGAGCGCAGGCCCAGCATGATTAAAACGGCTGCAGAATCCTCTGCTGAAGCTGACGAGCCGGAGAATGGAAGCCCATGGAGGAAGTTCATAAAGTCATGCATCCAGATAAATCTCTCCAGATCGCATTCATTAGGGGATGCAGCTACAAAGTGCATGCCATGGTCAACCTCCAGCTGAGATTCATATTAACCCAATTTGGGCTTGAACCCAGTATATGGGAACTATAAAGCTAACAGAAGAGCTAATGATTTATGCACAGGGCAAGACGCCTCGATCGTAGTCAGAAGTCATGCAAGTGATGTGACTAGCGATTTCTTCCATCTCATATATTTCTCTAAATATGCCAGGTGCCATGACACCTATGGTTCTGTAATTTGAGACCTGGTGCTATAGTTTAGGTACATATTCACAAATACTCTCTTTTGAAATGCAAGAACTCCAGGTGGTGGAAAACATGGCATCAGTAAATTACTAGTAAATAAAGGAAATAAACAGAGGAAATAAACAGAGGAAGCTGAACACCTTTGGAAACCACTGTGCACCCTAGAAATGAGAGGAGTTAAAGAAGTGAGAGAGAAGAAAACAGTCCTGGGGCAATCTTTCCATGAGTGATATAGACCACATCAGAGGACAGTCAGGTTTCTAACTCCTTATCAGAATTCAAAAGATCAGGGTAGCAATACATAGTATAGATACATACAATACAAATAAGATTTGAATCTGCTGAAAATGTCAAGAAATGTGATTGTATTTGCAATATATTGCACCAACATCAACATGTTTTTTCCTGTGCCATCTTATAACAGAAGAAATATATATATTTCCCATATAGATGGTGTTGACTTTATACCATTCCTTTGCTCTATAAACATATGGTATGCCAAGCTGCAAAAGAAATCACACCATGCCTCTTCTGGGAAATAATCAAAAAACTATCAGACAAACTAATAAGGGGAAAAAATTCTGTAGACATGGGAGAGACCCAGCAAAACTGAACAACTCATCATACATCTAGAAGTCACCTTGAACAGCTTGGCTAAGACATGGGAGGCTGGAGGAAAGAAAGAGGAAGGTCAGTTAGGAGGGCCACCAAGGGATACACAGTAGTCAAAGGAATGCAGATTTAATCTTGCCCTTCTCCAGTGAAAATAGATAAGGAGATTAGATCTTTCTGGGTTGTGAGGGAGACAGCCTAAAGAGAGAAGTTGACTTGGAAATCAATTTTTCAAAAGAAGTCTCTTTTTCTTGCCTTTTGTAAAACATGTTCCAGCCTCTCTTGTATTATTCCATTTAAAAACACTAGAAGAAGCATGTGACATTTTCTCATCAGCCCCTCTGAAATCATTCATTCCCGTGTGCTCTTGTTCTTTGGGCTTTTGTTGTCAGTGCTTCAGCGCCAATAGTCCTATAGCTTCCATCCCCATTACTCATACTCCCCCACTTCAATTGCTGCTACTGCTGTTCTTGCCAGCTTCAGAGATAATTCCACAGCAGCCTGTCTCAGAGGAACACAGGATGAGCTATCATCAGTGTCAGCTCTTAGTTATCAGAGTCTATCAAGTGGAAGAGATCAAATTGTTTGGCTGTCTTTTTAACTTTGAACACTGAGCATCTGGTGTTTGATTGTGCATTGCCATGTAAGAATACAAGAATCATCAAACATTTTAATCACAAGTAGATCTGATCACAAGTAAATCTGTGTGAGAAAAAAAATGGCTTCCTGCTGGTGAACGTCTCCTTGCTTTTGATAAAAGATGTGGGAGACATTACACAGCACCTCATATTGCCAAGGCAAGCGGTTTCAGAGCTTCCTTGGAGGTGGAGAAACCTGCAACATAATCTAAGTCAATTTCCAATCTAAGGTTCTCTCAACTGGCAAGAGAAAAATCTGATGTCCTGGAGTGAGTAATCCCTGATCATCCCCCTTGATTCATGGCATTAGGATCACAATTAAAATTCTGACTCTAGTTGATGGCAAAACCAGGTGATCTTATCACTAGCTGCTTTACTGTGCAAAAGAACTTTGAATGTTTCCCACACACACCAGTGTGAAGGTGAAGGACCAGGGAGAGTAAAGGGGGGATCGAAGTAATGGAGTGTGTTCAGCAGGAGAGGGTCCACTGAGTCTCATGTCTATGTTACTGAACATTAACTCACATTGAGGATGACAAGTCATTAAAAAGTCATAAACTAGGCATGGTGGCACCCACCTATAATCCAAGCGCTGGGAGGCAAGAGGCCAGGGATCACTTGAGTTCAAGACTACTCCGGGCAACATAGCGAGACCGGGTCTTGAAAAAGCAACCAGATACTGTGGCGGGTGCCTGTAATCCCAGCTACCTGGGAGGCTGAGGCTGGGGATCACTTGAGTTCACAGGATTGGGACTATGCTGGGCAACATAGCTAGTAGACCTAGTCTCAAAAAAAAAAAAAAAAAAGAGTAGAAAGTAGCATTTTCTTCACTAAAGATATGGGTCACTTTGATAGTGACCACTCCTATCTCTAAGAAGAAACTCCTTCCCAACACATACTTGAGATAAAATCAAGTTTTCATCACTATTAAACACACTAGGCTAATGATATAGAGTCCACAATGATAATCAATATTTTGTGGAGATCACAAAATAAAGAGATGGAATGATCTCATGGAAACAAGAACAAAGAAAGGACCCCGGCCCTTGAATTAGGCTGCACTAAAATGGCCAAAATAGATCTTGCACCCTTTTCTCAGGGGGGTGGGGATAAGCGCACAGACCTTGTCCCCAATGCTGACTCCCTTAGGATTAGTAGCATAAACTTTAATAAACTCTTACTCAGTACTTGCAAGACTAGAGTCTCCAATCTTTCTATTTCTCAGAGAGCTCTAGTACTCAGAATCTGGTAACAAGGGCACTATCATTCTATGAAACAGCAACTTGGCATTTCAGATGGGCATTGTCACCTTAGTTTACTGTTTAAATGCATGGCCAGAAAGAAACAAAGTGAAAAGTGAATTTGAAAGCAGTTCAAGCAGAAAAGGTGATATTAATTAAAACTTTAAGTGGCAAGACTGATGAATAATTTAGTCACTGAGTTGTTGACCAGTGTTTCCCTGGAGAGCCACTGATTCAGTGGGGACAGCTGGTAAACCTAGTAAACCGAAGGGTTAGAGGTATTTAAGAATCTCTCTTCCAGTTGGCAGGCACAGAAACTTTCCTTCTCTCAGCACTCAAGATCCTCCCCTCAGACCCACATGTCTCAGACTTGGTGTGCTTCTGTAAAAGGTTCCCCTCCATTTTGCATCAGAAACTTCCCCTATCTTATTTGACCAAGAGAAATGTTGCGGCCCAGGGGTCTTGCTACCTAAAACACCTCACCACACCTTAAATTGGATTGTTGTGCCAGTTGTTCTATCCTCCTTTAATTTGTTACCTATTCTTTTTCCTTCCTCTGCCAATAGAGTCCTTGAAAAAGATTCTATCATGAGAATGTTCCTAATACTTGTCTACTTACAGCTGCCCAAGGGTAATACCTTCATCAAGAGTAGAAAAGTTGTAATTATGTTAAGCAGAGTGAACAGTTAATGGCCAACATAGTAAAATATCAAGAATGAGCCACTGCTAACCTTAGAGAAAAGTCTCTCCTCTGGGAGGTGGCTCTACAGTGGGGTACTCCAATGAATACTGCCTTTTCTGCCACTTTTAGCCACTGTATTTTCTCATTCTCCTCTTGGACACTGGATACTCAATGTCTTTGTTAAATTTGTCCCTCTCATCGAGGACCCATTAAATTCAAACTCCTCCACCATCAAGAAGAACAACAGCCAGTCTAACTACTCACCCTTCAATTCTGCCTCCATCTCCTTCTAGAGCAAGCTGGACAATCAGGCATCAGCCAGTTCAGGGGCTGGCATTAGAAAGACCACATTCCAGGTCCTTAGCAACTCTATACCCTGCTCTAGCCTGAGGCAGTTACAGATTCTGACATTTCCTCTTCAGGTACCTAAATGATTTGGGGGCTGTATATGGTTGGGGGAGGTAATAATGAAGGTAGAGTAGAAAATTTAGGATGGAAGTTTCACAAGTCCAGGTGAGGTGGGAGGAGAAAAGAAATGATTTATGAGTTGTTAAACCAGGCTAGGGAATCAGAGGTGGGAGCAGAGGAGATTATCAGTCATTACAGAAAACTAATCCACCCAGAGCCCAACATGATACATTTAACAAAGGGATGAGTCTCACCAACAGGCAACATGTAAGGTTATCTTTTATTGCACAAAACGCAGCTCTTGACCTAAAGTTGCCCATTTATATCTATGCAAACATCTTTTTCTTTACCAAACTTGACATGTGCGCTGGATGGGAGGGTGACTCCACTGATTTCTTCTCAGGGAGAACCAAGAACCCCACTCATTAACCCCCGACATTCAGAATGATAACCCATGAATACATGAGTAGCTAATTTAGAGCAATTAAACCTCTGAGAGAACTGAGTGAATGAAAAGTAAGACATGGTGTATGAGGTGGAGAGGAGAAAGAAAAAAGCTTTACAATTAATCACACATGACCTTTCAACTACCATCATGTTAAGGGTTTCATATACACCAACATATTGATGTCACAATAACCCTGTGAAATAGTTGTTAGCTCTGTTTTCTCACTGAACAAAATGAGATTCATGGAGGAAGTCAATCAAGTTGCCCAACTTCACAGAGTAAGTGAATGTGAACATATTATAAATGATCTGGAACCTCTCCTCCCACTGGTCTAGCAAGCAAGAGAGCAAGGCCATATTCATAGGTTTAAAGTCAAAACAGGCTCTGTTCTGTTTCTGTAAAACAGAAGCAAAAAAAAAAAGTTTCTGTAAAACTCTGTAGGAATCTGCTGTTTGCATTTAAAAAAGCCTTTTTGATCCACTAATGATAAAGGAATCGAAGGAGACTTAAACAATGGTGACCCAGACTTTGTATCTTTACAGGGCATTCTTTAAAAATTAGGAGAGTTATTAAATTCAGTTTATGCCCTGTGTATAGACAGCACTGATACTTCTTTAGGTCAAGACAGCTTAGAAAATAAAAATATCTGTACTTAAATATAACCAGACAGTCCCTGTTAAGAATAGTTATTAAATGATGCCAAAGACTCATTGTTACTGTCTTGCTGACTCTCTAACAAGGTATATAAACTGAACTCAAACTTGTGATTGTTAGAAGAGTCTTAGAGAGTAAAATTTGTCTGAATGCTTCCCAGCTTTAACTCCTTGCTTTGATTATCAAACTCTTCCTCTAAACATCACAGACATCAGAGTTGTAGAGATAGTTTACTGTTCATAAAAGGTGTGTTTCCCCAATGTAAAAAAATTATAAGCAATATAATAGTCCTTCAAATATTTTAAAATAGAATTATCCTATAATTCAACAATTCCACATCTGGTTATACACTCAAAAGAATTAAAAGCAGGTTCCCAAATTGCTCTCTGTACATCCAAGTTCACAGTGTCTTTATCCATCATAGCCAATATTTGACAGTGCCCCAAATAGTCATGGAGAGAAGAACTGATGAACAGAATGTGTCCTAGAAACAAAACAGAACATCATTCAGTCTGAAAATATTCTGAAACATTCTACAATATGAGTGAGCCTTAAAGACATGCTAAGTGAAATAAACTAGACATAAAAGGGTAAATGTTGAATGAGCCCTCTTGTGTGATATAGCTAGAGTAGTCCGATTAATAGAAAATAGAGTAGTGTTTTCATTGATTTAGAGATGAAAATTTTTGTTTAATGGATTCAGAGTTTCAGGTTAGAAGATGAAAATAGTACATGTAAAGTACTTCATGTCTTTGAACTGTACTCCTAAAACTGGTTAAAACAGTAACTTTATATTATGTATACTTTGCTATAATTAAAAAGAAACTGCATTCCCCTGTCCGTAAATAAATCTAAAAGACTTATTACCAAGGAAAGGTTCCTAGTCAGTAGCTACATTTACCAAATTCCCTTGCATTCTGGAATGCATATGAATAACTACCACTAGTGAAATGTGTGTGAAGTTAATACTTCTGGAGTAAGGCAATTAAGAAGTAGATGTCCCTCTTCCACACTCCTCTTTCACCATTTACTGGTTATACGGAGAAAATTCAGTTCCTAGAGGATGGAGGAGCCACAAGATGTCAGGAGTCTGGAGTCCAGATGGTAGAGAATTGTCTAGGACTTGAGAAAGTGAGGCATATATCTTTATTGTCAATCACTACAGTTTTGGAGTTAATTGTGACAGTAACTAGCATTTCCTTAAGCAGTGCATTTAGGGATTTAGTCCCTATCTTGTCTATCTTGGGAGAATAGAAAGCAAAGAGGGATGGAGGACCACTAACAAAGATGACCAAGAAAAACTGCCGTAAGAGGCCTAAATTTAATGTGGAAACACTGGAAATCATGGACACAGGATGTACAGGGAGGCTGGTTATGAACTAACTGGAGTCAGGCATCCAGCCCCTGTGTACTAAAGACCGAATTAAAATAAAACTAGTAAGAATTCAAATTTAGGGGAAATGCTAAAAATTGTCATCTGACTTGCAATTACAGGTCAGTCCTGCCCCCAGGCCCACATACACACATAATCTATGGAGCTCAATCTCTAAAGTGAACTGCATAATCATTAATGCTCCCATCAAAACAGTCTCTTAGGGTCCTTTCCAACTAGACTTTTATGACTGTGAGTCTTAGTGATGTTGACTCTTAGCTTATATAAAATGCTTGCTGTCTCAGGTACACTGCCTCCAGTTAGACCACAGGGCATTTTGGAATACAAAAGAATTAGTGAAAAAATTAATTTCACACCAAGAAAGTCAAGTATATACCTCAGTGCTCCTCGCAGACTACTACACTTGACTCTAAACCCAAGGAAATAAAGGATACTTTATTTATTGACCCTAAAATTTTCAGCAATGGGTGACATGTTATTCATTTATAACTGAGTAATGCAAGGCAATAGTATTCCATTGTATCTATATATATATATATATATATATATATATATATATATATATATATATATATCTGTTCCTTCCTCATTGGACACTGAAGTTGTTTTCAGCTGTTGGTTATTTTGAATGATGGCACTATGGACCAGGGTGTACACTTATCTCTTGCAGAACCTGCTTTATATTATTTTGGGTATACACCTAGATGTGGAATTGCTGAATCATAGGTTTCTCCAGAAGAAATGCATTGCATAGTTCTTCCAAAAGAGCTTGTAGCTTTAACTTAAAATAATAAAACATGTAAGTAAAGCAGAATTAGAAAGACAAGTGCTTGAATTAAAAAGCAGAAAATAAAACATGATGCATGGTTTTATGGTGGCCCCAACAACTTTCCATTGTTACTTTGTTGAATACTTTTTCTCAAATGTGGTACTTGGGGAGAAAGCTAGCAAAGTAAAAATAGTGTGTAGTCTCGTTCAAGGCAGTAAACTTGCAGGAACTTCCAAAGAAATGAGTTATGAAATAGAAGATTTGTCCAGGATTCCTTACCAAAGAACATGATTAAGAGAGCAGTGGGTCACAGATTAAGGAATCTATAGGCTCAAAGTCATTGTTCTTCTGCAGTCATATAGTGGAACAAGCAGAGTTCCAGTGCAAAACCAGGTTTTGATCCCAGAGAAGGGGCAGGGTTGCACTTGGAGCAAGTTATTGCCACTCAAAAGAACTCAATAAAGTGACAGATGCCCAGTAAGTCAGAGTCAGGGTCAAGTTATACCAGTGTGTGCTGATGAAAAACAAGTATCCTTGTCCTTTTGATTTCCCTGGGACAGAGCTCCCAAGTAACTTGAACCCAGCCCATGATAAAGGCTTGCATGTATGCAGGTATTTCAGAGATTTAAGGAAGTAACCAAAAGAATCAAACTTTTCAGAAGGAATAGTGCAACTCAGAATGGGAAATCACTCCATGGGAGTCGAGTCAGGCATGAGGACCCTATCATTAATCACAGCTGAGAGGACAGGCAACAGTATTTCTTTCTATACAATGTGAGACTGTTCTTGAGCCTACTTTGATTCAAACCTAGAGAATATCAGCGCACCTGGGGGTGAAGAGAGCTGAAAGAATTCCTGTCCCTGGGAAACCAGTAACTATACTGAAATATCTCACTCAAAAATAACTCCCAGACACATGAGAAAATGAGGTAGATCTCCACGTATTAGAAAGAAAATCCTAAAGGCAAGTGGGAAGATAAAGGAATGCAAGGTAATACATCAAGGGATGATTGAGAGTCACTGGATCCAGATCACAATATGGATGCCTGAAGCTGATCCGGTAGGCAACACAGAATAAAGCTTTGTTGGGAGTTATAGGTCATGGGAAAATTAAGAGCCAAAAAACAGAATAATCAAGGTCAGTCGTTTACAAACCTTGATGTCTCCATCTCAGTCTCTGTTTATAAACTACTGAAAAACACAAAGTTTGTGTGTAGAGGTTACATTTATTAATACTTATCAAGTTACAAACTAAAATTGATAATTTAAAAGTATTTACTTGAAATGAAAATTAAATCAACTATGCACTAAAATTTTTATCATTATCTATATTATCCCAAACAAAATTACTAAGCATTAAGCATTGCGATGTTCTGTTCTATTTTTAGCAGATCCTTTTAAGATCTGACTTAAAGGAGATGTTATATCCTCAAATCTGCTCCAATATTTAACTTCTGTGGACATATTTTGTTTGAAAGATGTGAAGAAAATCTATCTTATACAGATGTTTAGTTGGAAAGGTGAAGTGATATTTTACAAGTCTTTTCAGAAAATATGGATAGTTTTCTTTGATACTACACCAAAACTCAACAAGTATGGTTTCTTTATAGGTTAAATGCAATGTGGAATATGAAAAAAAATCATTGAACTTAACATACTCTGTTTCATTAAAACAAATTACTTAATCTTGCACATTGACTTTTACATATGCACAATTTTGTAACATCATTAGTCATTTGGAAGACATTGGTTCACCAAGTTATGCAGATCTTCCAAATGCTAACTGCATGTCATAATGTACTATCAAAAAATCATTTTTCAATTATCCCCCCTCATCCTTTCTGAAAAGTCTTTAATTATGAACAGCAGCCAAACTCATAGTGCAGATGCAAATTTTCTACTATTTTAATTTTCATATAAAAATCTGGAGTTTTTGTCTTTGGCAACAAATGAATGAAAGTGTCAGTTGTTTTCTTGAAGGAAAAGACTGTTCACTTTTAAGACCATGTCTACCAAATACCCAAGTCCAAATAAAGAAAGGTCTGGTTTACTCTCCTCCCCCTCTCATGCTCTATGTTTCAGTTCTGTTGGCAGTTTTGAATTTTTATTGTCTGTTTGCTTATTTATTTGCCCTATATCTCACATATAAGTGAGACCATCCTGTATTTCTCTTTCTTTCTGGCTTATTTCTGGTAACATGATTCCTTCTAGCTCCATCCATGTTGTTGTGAATGATACAGTTCGTTTTGTTTGATTGATGAATAGTATTCCATTGTGTAGATAATCGAGGAAAGGGGAGGGCACAAGAGATTAAGATGTTTCATGGGTGATAAGGTGGTGGGAGAACCCCAGGGTAGACAGCAATGTGGGGAAAAATATATATATATATACACACGTACACCTATGCAACCAAATTAAAAAAATTTAAAAAAAATAAAGGCCTGGTTTAGCTTGCAACTCAACAACAGCAAAAGTACTTTTTCTTAAGAAAAGCATTGTACTTCATACACAGCAGGACTTTATGCATACTTTCATTTCACCACCCAGAGTATTAAAACAATATATATTCAAGATTTAAGAAATCTTTGTACTACTTTGTACTACTTCTCTGAAGCCTTTCATGATTAGGCCTAATCTTTTTATGTAGTTGGCAGTGAAAATATATCTTTATGATATTTGTTGTCACTGTCTTCTTTCATACTAAGGCAGCAGTGATCACACCCCCATGGATATGGAATAACGGTACAAATGCCCAGATAGTGATAAAGAAGGCTGATGTTGCACAATTGCTATGAAATAGTTCTCACTTCTTGTGTGTCCTATAAAGACCATACTGGGATCTGTGGACACTTTGAGAACTTTTATTCTTGATTAATGGTTCTTAGTCATCCAAAAGGGCATAATCCCTATAGCCCAGTCATGTCTTTGACTAATTAATTCAGACTCTCTAGAGGAGACGACAGCAGTTTTTAAGTCCCTCAGGTGATTCTAGTACACAACTGAGTTTGAGAATCACTAACCCAAGATCACCCCAATTCAGGTCCCTAGAAGCATTATATGAAAGAAGCTTGGGAGTTCTAGACCCCAGAAAGCACCTGTAGACTTGATCGTCAACAGAAACCACAGGCATAGTGTGCAGCTCACATAAATCCTAGCAATAGGTTTTGGTACCTAGATTCCTAGTCGTTGGCCCCTGTGTCATCATGGCTACTGTAGCATATGATACAGAAGAATGGGTAAAGAGCTGGCTAAGGGGAACAAGGCTAGTATCCTAAACCTAACTCTATATTCTAGTTTTGTGATTTAACCAAAATATTTACCTTGTTTCTTACTGTAAAATGGGAAGAATAATGACATCTATCTCAGTGGGTTGTTGGGAGGATTAAATGAGCAAAAAGGTGGCAATTCCTGGAAGAGCTCCTGGCATATTTGTCAGCACTATCTCCAAGTATTGCCCATTAATGTTACCCATGAGAATATCTCCTTTTTACCTTCTTTGATGAGTGATATATACCATAGTGCCTAGTAGAAATTGTTTCTTGAATAGATCAATGCAGAAGCAAAGGCAGTAGAGTTAGACTAAAAGGGGCATGATATAAGCCTGGCTCCATTACTTGCTATTTTATCTTGCTGTGTCAGCCTTGTCCATAAAATGTGGATTGTGAAGTCAATGATCTATGTGCCTAAAGCACTTGATACACAGTAGGTGATCAATAAATGGTAGTTTTTTTATAGTGTTTTTATTTTCTAACTTTTACATTCGTCATTATTCTAATGGCCCATAAAGTCACTAACATGTTATTATGTATGGCCTTAGATTTCAAACTCTAAAGTAGGCATGCTAGCTTTCAAATTAACAAAAGTGACCAAAGATAAAGACGGCCACTACATAATGGTGAAAGGGTCAATCCACCAAAAAGATATAACGGTAATCAACATATACGCACCTAATGAGGGAGCACCAAAATTCATAAAACAACAACTACTAGATCTGAAACCAAATATTGATGAAAATACATACATGGTAGGAGATTTTAACACGCCAC